>VRLP01002146.1:0-97973 GCA_009660295.1 Lophius piscatorius | reverse complement strand
ATGGTAACGCACCCCCCTACCTAAAAGAACTACTCACCCCACTGACCTCAACACCATCCCTCCATTCTACCCACTCATACCGCCTCCTCCTTCCCCGGACTAAACTCAGCACCATGGGTGAACTTCTGTTCTGCTGCCCCTCGTCTGTGGAATGCCCTCCCTGACCACGTCAGGGCTCCACAGACAACTGACACATTTAAAAAAGGACTTGAAACTTTCCTTTTTAGCCGAACCTATGACTTTAATTAACATTGCTGCTTTTTGGTCAGGCTTTTATATAGTTATTATTATATTTTTTATTGATGCTTTTACCTGCTTTTACCTTGTAGCACTTTGAGATTTGATCCAAATGTAAAGTGCGTTATAAATTAAATGTATTATTATTATAATTAAGCAGAATATGAGTTTTTATATTGAAGACCACGTGATAAATGTAGTATTATCCGGTCGTACCCTTCGATCAGAATCCCCCTGAAGACTCTGAGCAGCCGACACTAATGATCTCATATCATTGGATGTAAGACCTGCAGTTCTGGAGATAATTGGTCCAGCTATGGAGTCATCATAATACAGTTCTGGTCAAAGTCCCTCAGATCCTACGCTTGACCAGAGTTCCTGCCTCTAACACATCTTTGTAAGGAGAGAAAAAAAAAGTGTGGGATAAGTCCCGCCCACTGAAGATAATAAAGGCTATTTTCATGTCACCTGTCACGTAATGTTACGGCTCACATGTGTTTTTTTTTGCCTAAAATACACACACATATATGTGTGTGTGTGTGTGTGTGTGTGTGTGATATATCCCGCCCACTGACAGGTGTCGTTGTAACAAAGTTATCAGCGTTATTCCGACATCACCTGTCAGAGGTCATAATATTATGGCTGATCGATGTCTCTCTCTCTCTCTCTCTCTCGCGGTGAATGATCCGCTCTGGAAGCCGGTGATGTGTCGGTACAAACATCTGCGTTGGCAGACAGCCTCAGCTGTGGGGCGTTTTCGTGAGAGTGGGTTTTCGTGAAGCGAGGGTATTTAAGTTTTTTTTAATTTTTTTTTAAAAACACACATACGCTGAATCTTTCCCAGAGGGACGATGCAAATGAGATTACAACGTTTTACTCAACCAACAAATGTTTACTGTCGTTCCCTGAAGGTTGTTGCATGCGCTGGACTTAATTTGGGTCGGATTTACAAATCGCTGAGCGTGCAATTTTTTTGTTTTGAAGCTATCGTGTTACGTCTGAGACGGAGGAGGACGTGATGTGAGATCAGACGAAAAGGACATCAAAGACGATCCAAACCAACTGTGATACATAAAAAAACAGGACAACCCTCTGCAAGGCTTACCCACACGAGTCACATGACATGACATGAAGCCGAGTTCTTGGTCCTGCAGCCAGACTAATCCGGATCCGTGGACTTCAGCTCACTTGGAGGAGAACTGCAACGGTTTCAACTTATTTAATGAGATCTCCAGTTTCAAGAATATTGTTCTTTTCTCCTTGACCCAGTCCTTTAAAGTCCAAATACGTAGAACCGAACAACATAGTTCCCGCACCAGAACTCCATGAGCCTTAATCCAAGATCCACATCCGAGTACAGAAGACTTAACTCAACTCTTAAAACTCACTTGAACTAAACTCAAACCACTACCCAGATTCTGAATATTGGTGGCGGTGGCTGATGACTCTGCTGAGATTGATGTTGATGAAGTTAATGGATCCAGACCTGACTGGGTGGAGATCCCGTTGGGAAGGGGTGGGTGGGAAAGTTTGACCCCCTGACCTTAATTCCGAGTTCCATCTTTAGCAGCTGCTAACTGCTAATTTGCTACCAAATGCCTCCTGAAAGCTTCAGATCAGTTTCTGACATCACTGAATCGTGATTGTACCCTCCGTCCTTTCGGCGTTGTTCCACTGGAGCTCCTTTTGTCCTAAAGTTTTAGAACCATAAATAAACGTATTGATGCATAAATTCAGCGGGCTCATGGCTATCCGAGCTCCCGCTAGCTTTAGCCGCTCAGCTAACGCGAGCTCCTTTGCATACTATGCTCCCGGGGCGATTCAATTTGAAATGTGTGATTGAGTTTGTTTCATCAAACTTTTTTCGGCCTTGTTCCTAAACAGCGTATTTTGTCCTTACGGGTATTATAAATTGTTATCTTTGTGTTTTTCTGGTTTATTAGCGAGATGTTTGGATCGGTGGTCGCTCATGATTGGTGTACGTACAACCGGCCTCCACTTTCTCTTATTGGTCAATTGCCGATTTCATCAAACTTGCCCCTCCCCCTCTAGTTTTATTGTATTAAAATACATTGTATTAAAACAATGGACTCCTGGACCGGAGCCTCCTGGACCGGGAGGCACCGGCTCGGCGCTGTCCTCACCAGGATGCGACTTTACGATGACCACATCACTGCTGGACGTTTGTTAATACCGTATTTGACTATCTTCCTCCTGATGCAGCGACTCGCCTGAGAGTCAGCGGGCGCCACTAAACTACATCACCCAGGAATCCACGCCGAGCGGCACTGAAAAGACATTCAATCAGTCACGGCCCGGTTTCGTACGAGGACCGGCAAACTCTGCTCGCGTTGATAACATTCAAAGGAAATGTTCAACATTGTGCATCATCTCAACGTTGAGCCAAATCATTCCGATGCGTTTCGGGAAGCAGGAATGGAAGGCAGGACGGGAAAAAAAATTAATCTTGATTTCTGGTATTCCAGGGAGATCCAATTCACATCGCCTTCGGAGTCTGTCAACGATTCTGCACGGCAGCAAATCTCTGCCCCACTTGTCCGGGAGAGACCCGGCTTACAAAGACTTTTCAGAGTGGCCTTTCCTGGACGGGGGGGGGTGGCACTCCTTACATGTGGATCAGTCGGAACAGCAGGCTAGGAAACATGGCCACGGATTCTAGGTTTTGAGGAAGTGTCAGTGCGTTAACCAGAACGCAGAGATGCTCAGCAAATATTGCTTCAAAGATAAGAGGGTCTTACATTTAAGCCAACCATTATGCCGGATAAGTCCTTGAGAAGCTCTTCGCCGCTGCCTCTTCCTCGCCGATACGACGCTAAACAATGATGCATATAGCTGCTAAAGCAACGGGAGATTAAAGAAGCAACCTTAAGAGACACACAATCATGTCGGAATCTTTGCAAAACCCCTCATTTAAGCCTAATTAGATGTTATACTGATGTTTTATTTGTTTTTTTTCATCAACATCTTACAAGACCTTCATTTTTTTTGCAGTTTATCTGCAAAAAACTAGAAGGTCAATACATAAAACTAGAAGGTTTGTATGAAAAGTCAGAATTGTGATTGATGCCGAGGTCAGCAAATCGCCACAAATGTGCCTAAAATGTAAGATTAACAAACGTTAGTACACCACAAACCATGTAGTGTGAAATTACAACATTTTCTGCCGAAGGGTTTTTGAGCTCAGAACCGCCTCACGGATACAATTATATAAAAAAAATGATCGAAATTCAAATTATTCCTGCAAACTTATAAGTGAGTGTTGATGAAACTTATTCAAAGATGCAGACCATTAGATTCTCTGCAAAACTCGAATTCCATCCAAAAGTTTTGGAGGAAATGTAGACTATATTTGTGAGTTTGAGCAAATTAAGGAACATTTTCCTAAGTTCATAGGAGCCAATTAAAGACAGCGGTTATAAGATGTTTCCTAGTTAAAGATTTGTGAAATCCAAGGAGATATGGAAGGACCAGGAGAAAAAATTACATTCAAATTGTCTAAATGTGAATGAATGTAAATGTAAGAAAATTGAAGATACCAATTATGAGATGCTCACCTTTAGACCTCCGATGAAGCTTGGGTGAACTTTTGGTGAACTCAGTCTGGATGCAAAACCACATAAATATCATCCAAGTTCCAGTTTGGCTGAAAATGTAAAAATAAGCAATAAGAATGAAGTAACAAATTATCAGATGCACACCTTTGGGGTCCCTGTAATGGATGCGTGAAATGTTGGTGACGTCTGTTGAGTGGTATTTGGGGAGATCTGGATAAGTGTACCCCCTGAATGTCAATCAAATGACATTAAAAAGTCTAAATTCTAATAAGCCTATAAATGTAAAAATGTAATTGGCAAAACGAAATAAAAGAAGATTAAGGTCCCAACAAAGCTCCTGTTTCGTTGAATTCTATCCAGTGGTATACCCAATATTTGAGATGAGGATGGATCATATCCTCCAAATGTGTAAAATTGTGTAGTCGTGGTCTGTTGGGCCAATAAATGTAAATGTTAAATTAAAGAAACTAATCTAGTGATGCAGACTTTTAAGGTCTATATTAAGCTTGTGTTCAATATTGTTGAATCCTCTCCAGTATTTTTGAGGAAAAGCGGACAGACCATAATAGAATATGAGCAAATTCACAGAATAATAATAATAATAATAAACCAAAAATGTTTTTCAAATTTGAGCAAACTTTCAGAATAATCGCATAAATTCAAATGTGCCTAAAAATGTAAAAAACGAATACACTAATTATGAGACGCACGCCTGAAGACCTCAAGAAAGAGTGAAATGTTGTTGTATTATGTCCACTGGTATTTGAGTGACCAAACCTTTCAAAATTACGCAAAAATATCCTTAAAATGTGGAGAAAAAAATAAAAATTGAGGTCACCGATTAAGAGATACACGCATTTTGGGTATGGGGGAAATTTTACTGAATTTTTTTGAAGCGGTTTTCGAGAAGAAGTGCAATGTCTCATGAGACATCTTTACTGATGGACTGATGGACAGACAGGAAGACGGACGAGTCCGACCCTATACGCCCTATTTAGAAGGAGTATAAAGTTATTTGGATTCATTTCCCCTAGTTTTATGATTAATATAGTTTTAGGAGTAGTTTTAAATTAAAAAAGTCTCCTAAATAGGCCAGAATTTGCAATTCTTTTTTTAAATTTTGTTTAATCCATTATTCATTCAGTTTATTCATCCTGGTGCACTTTGGGAAAGTTTTTACACCCAGGTGGTAAAATTACTGTTTAAAAAAATGTATCGTGTCGAGCGCAATTAACGTCCAGAGTTCAAAGGCGGCAGTTTTCCCCCATCTAGCAGGAGGTCATTTAATTTCCCCCAGTGTGGAATAGATCTTTTAAAACACAAGCACTATTAGAATCCTCGTCATTTTTAATAACAACATAACTGTCAGAGAACGCCGTAGGGGGGGAGGGGGGGAAGGGTGGGGGTCCATGTGCTCTGCTGTTCTCCAGATGACCGTGTAGACCTGATCTGAATTAATGAGGAGATGTTCCAGGAGAACTCGCCACGCTAGCTGTCGCCATCATGGAGCAGGGCTGTTACATTTATCCCCGTCACAGCCGCTCGCCGTTCCACAGACACTTATGTGACAAAAATTGTCAACACATCCGCACACGGCCGGATGTGGTCCCTCGCAGGTGGGACGTACGGAACCTTATTACCATTCATGACTTGTTCAGGGGTAGCCCATTCACAAACGCTGGGTGTGATTGATGTTATCCGGGATGTTGCCGTTCCAATTCAAGTTATTATTTGAATTATTTGAAATTATCTTACAGACATTCTTCTATAGGTGAGTGAGGGGGTGTGTCCTCCTTCCAGCGAGGGGGGGGGGGGACTTTTAAAACGTGGTGAAAGATTAAGACATTAAAAATGAGCTAAAGAAAAAAAAGGATATTAATTAGAATAAAAATAAAAGCTGGAATAGAAGACAAATGTACGCCGTAATGAATCAACCGTTGGTCCGATTTGGTCCAAATTTGTTGCGTATGAATCGAGTCTTTATCTTTATTTACTCTAATAGTTCGCATTTTACTCACTAGGGAGAGTTTTTTTTAAATGAAAAAAAATGTTTTCTTGACATAACTCAAAAACTATAAAATGGATAATCAAATTAAATAACCAGGCACAACTGAGTACGAGGAAGAACAGGACTGATGTCGGGAGGGATCAGTGGTACATTTCTGACACTAGGGGGAGCTTTATTAGTCAAAAGTTGTGGAGCCATGAATTCTAAAGCATTGGTTTTGTCTTTATTAGGTGCACATGAATTGAGGCGAGTAGATCTAATATATATACGGCATGTTTTATTTTAAAAGTGCATGTTTTACTCACTAGGGGGAGTTTTTTTTTTTAGAGTTCTTCAGTCATAACTTCCTAACCGTTAGTCGCATTTAGTCCAAATCCGGTGCTTATGAATCGACTGAAGGAAATATATCTTTTATATCATATTTTAGCTTTATTTGTTTTTACTAAAAAATGCTGATGAGATAAATTTACATTTAATTTGAGGGGTTCAGCGATTGTTCGTACAACAAAGGGAACGGGGCCTTAGGTCTCGTTCAGCAGGTAGGAGGTCCGACATCTTATTTTTTCTCCTGGTTAGATAAATAGCCAGTCTGGTCCGTGTCGTGAACTCACCGCGGCGAACCTGCGCCAACAAACATTAACCTCCTCTTGACTGCCTGAGGTCGTAAATGAAAGGGTTCGGCAGAGAAACCTCAGCATTTTAAAAGTTAACGCCCCCATTAGTCAACTCCGTGGGAGATCCTTTCCCCCGCCATCAGAGAGGAGGGGACCTTTTAGCTGCGAGACGGCCAACAGATGAAGATGCCCCTAACAAAGGTCACGCGTTTCTTTACAGAGGACATCAGAAGAAAACATGTGAATGGAGGAAACTGGTTGGAGAATTAGCAAAACCTTTTTTTTCCTGAGCAATGGAGTCGCAGAAGTGTGAAATATTTTGGGCCGAATGCCAGAAAAATTGCTGACAAAAACGACAGTGAGGTTTTTTTTTCTTTGCAGGAAGGACCTGTGCATATGTGTGTGTGTGTGTGTGTGTGTGCATTCCTGATGTAATTTGGTCTGACAACTGACAGTGATGCTTTACTACTCCATGAACCCCCGCTTGAATTATACATTCTGAAAAGGTTATATGGGAATTTTTAATTTAAATTTTTTTGGGGGGAGGAAACCCTCCGTCCGTTTGCTTCTGCCATCTGTCTTTAATCGGTGAGTGTGTGTGTGTTTTTTTCCGGAAGCTTCTCACTGTCTCTTAGTCAAAGCCGCGAGATAATGAGAGGGGCACGTCGCCTGGAGGGGGTGGAGGGCTCTCATGAGGAGCCATCGAGTAGATCTGCTGAATTGGAGAGACTGCGGGTGACAAGTGTGCAGACGGAAAGCAAAGGTCTTCACACCAAACTGAGACTTCTGACTGAGGGGACACGGGGAGCGGGGGCTGTCATGTTTGATTTGATTTGCTCGACCTGGGTGGTGTTTGTCTCTGACAGCCTGCTCACAGAGAATGAGTTACATCCCATACGCAGAGATTCCTGCTCCAATTACATGCAGGAGTCATTATGATAAAAATGGCCGACGTGTGAATGTAAATATAGGAAGCTCTGCTGCGTCGGTTGTAATTTTCTCCCTAAAATGAGCAGATGCGGATTGTGTTGCACATGAAGCTCAATCACAGCATAATCACTTTTCACTTGGGAGCAAATAAACTGGTGGTGAACCCCGGTTTGTCATCAGGGGAGAGTTACGTGAATGGAGACGTGACAGTTTTTTGTCTAGAATGCACGGTTTAAATTCGTATGCTGCGGTTCCTGGAGAAAGAAAGTGCTGCTCAGTCCAATTTAATCAGCGAGTGTGGGCGTGTTGCCAATTCAAATGTACTATAAGCCGCAAAGTGATTATGCAGAGAAGAAAAAAAGTGAGAAAATTGAAGTAAGTGGCGTACAGTCGACGAGGGGAGTCTCTGCACCGCGCCGTCCTTTAAAGCATCAAATATACAAGGATGCGTATAATTGGATAAATAATCGATGAGGATATAAAAATAGGAGATTTACGTGGGCATTTACTCTGAAGGAAATAACTGTATTTAAAAGTTCTTACAAAAAAGGTAAAAAAACTACACCTAGGTTGTCGTACAACCCTGAAAAGTCTCCAATCCCCTGCGTTGACCAAGTAATCCACCTGTTTGAACTCCTTAAATGAAATGTGAAGTTATGTACATGACACGGCGTTTTTCATTAAGAAAGCTCCACTTAGTGAGTAAAATAAGAACTTTTAGAGTAAAGTACGATACACAAGATAGCGTTCTGAAAAGGGAAACAAAATCGGGTCAATAAGGAGAAAGTTCTGGCTGAAAAAACCTTGTTATTGGTCAAAAAGCTAAAATACCACCATTAGAGTAAACTATAATATATATACTGTATAAACAAGTTGGATCGTGGCAAAAAAAAACATATAGAAGCCTAATATTTAAAGTTATTCATTTTAATTACATGTCAAATTTCCACAATTTTAACATAAACAAAGTAATAAAGTTAATGTCATACGTTAGTAAAACATGAATGAAAGAAGTAAAACAGATATATGTGGAATAGTTCTAATTATCTGGAGGTCGGTGGTCCAATCCCCGGCCAGAGCGGTCCACAAGTCAAAGAGTTCTCGAGTAAAATACCGAACCCCAAGTTTCTCCCAATGGCTGTTCCTGGGAAGAGACCCCGAGGTAGACCCGGAACTTGCTGGAGGGACTGTATTTCCCATCTGGCCTGGGAATGCCTTGGGATCCTGCAGGATGAGGATATATCTGGTCCTTCAGAACCTGTTGGGACCACGATCCGGTGCACAGGAGAAAATGGATGGATATATTCGGACCTTGCTTTAACTCCACATTAAGACCGTTCCATAGTTTTACCTGATACGCTAAAAACTTCTCCTGGTCGTAGGAACGGTGTGAGCTCTCCTGCGCAGTCTTTGAATGCAGGTAAACAGAATCCACGTTGTTCTGTTGATGTTTCTCACCTGCATATACATCACTGCACCTCTATCTTTTAACCTTCTCACACTGGTGGCAGCAATTCAGAAGCCATTTTCTCCTCTGTGCGTGGATTTGACAGCCACTTTAACAGAAAAATCTATAGTTCAACAGGGGGAGGTGTGGAGAAGCTGAGGAGTCAAGAATGAAGGAGAGGGAGGTGGCAGGGGAGAGGAGTAGAACCAGACAGACGGGAGAGGGTTGAGAAGTCGTGTTCCATGTTCGGGGAGCATAAACACACTTTGGGGAAAGGCATTCAGATTGAAGTTGTCATAATTCATGCATGAACGGGTTCAATGATGTCCAGACTGGTGGACGGGTCTGTAAGATGTTCAGCATTTATGAAAATGGAAACAAACAGGAACATCATTTGTATTTCAGGAGTAAAGAATAATACGTTCTTCACTAGAAAACTCACGATAACCTCTTTAAAAAATAACCACAATGTCTTTTATAGTCAGTTTCTGTGACATCAAAGGCATTTTAAATGATTTAGAAGAAAGTTCATGGTTTGTTACTTTTAAATCTACACGTATCTCTTATCCGGAGAGCAACAAACGCAACAAACGATTATCTGAGCCATTCGTCTAGCCATCACAATACGGTCTTTATCACCCTCGCTTAGAACCTGAGGCACAATTTGCATAATTTACGTCACCTGGAATTCGCAACTTATTTGGTCTACTTGTGGCTTAGCATCGATATTTTATGTCACCGACAACATGAAAAACTTGCAACACTGCATAAGACCTCTTTGGTAGTTTAATAACCACTGCAGACGGGAAAAGTCCAGAACCAAGCAGCGGACCTGGAGCGACAGAACCTTCTCTGTAGCCGCCCCCTCCCACTACTCAAAACTCACCTGTTCAGATGTGCTTTAAATGTTTAATCAGTATCGTGTCATTTTAACATCAGATTTTAGTTCCTTCTTTTATTTCCGTACCCGTTGAAAACACCTTTGAGTATTCTGAAGCGGGCTCTGAACCAAAAAAGAAGTGCTTTTATTTATTATAACGGATGTTTTTCTCTTCGCCTGTCAGTGGTTATAATGATATGGATGGAAGGTGTATGCTTACAATTTGTCACGATAGCTCACATTCGGTTTTTGTGAGATAAAAGACATGAAATTGTCTTTAAATGAAAAGCCGTATAAATATTTTAGGATTTCGCAGCTTTCATTTCCCGCTCTAAAAATCCACTCCACCGCCTCGACTTCAGACGGGAGCTCCTCTCCCTCTCTCTGAACGAGCTGAAGTGACTGGCTGCTTCATGTATTGTTGTTGTTGTTGTTGTTGTTTGCTTTGAGGAAGGAACTCTCTTTGCGCACCTTTGATCTGAGGAGCGTCTGTGATTCCAAGAGGGGCGCATCGGTGCCGGCGAGCGTCTCGGCTGACTGATCCCTCCTTCGGTGTGATTGGAGGCTCATCCTATCAAACAGCAGGGAAACACAATCATAATTAGGGACATTTGTCGTTGGGGGGATTCAGCTTTCATTATAACTCAAGCCTGCAAAACAAAAATAAAAATAAAAGCCCTCCTCTAAAGCCTGGACCAAGCCGCCGCCGACAATGTCATAACGGACAACATGGCCGCAGTACGGTCCGCAGCGACGCGTTCAAACGACCCTCCCGCCGGTAGATAATCGGCTTTGTACGCGGTGTTGATACCAGCGCAGCGTTAAGGCATATTGGACTTTGATGACGGCAGCGCCGGCACAAAGATGATTTTGAGAAGGCAATAGCGCGACACAAAGGGAAACATTCCCGCCGAGCCTGACTGACATCGGTATTAAACCACGATCAGGGAGCGTAAGCCGGTTAGCAGTGACTCGCTGCGTCAGGACTTGTGAAATGAGCGAGGGCTCTTCAATGTTGGATATTGGATCCGTTGGACGGGTTCTGCCTCCTGGCTGGCCTTCCAGGTGAAGTCAGACTGTCATGGTTACCAAGAAATGAGAAACGGTGATACACTCCTAAGAGGAGCAGCTTATTTTTTCGTTTTTTTGTTTGTTTGCAGTGAGTCCAGATACAGGATGGTGTCCAGATGAAATGTGTTTGATGGACCGGATCGGAATGAGGAGAACGCAGCGAGAGGGAAAGATGGAGTCGACGGCAGAAGGAGAGGAGGGAGTAGCAGGCGGCAAAAGGTTGTGGAGAGGGATTGTTATCTACTCTGTCTGGAGCGTGTAATGGGTTCTGCGCTCGGCCTGCCGGGCCGCGGGCAGGTGATGGAGGATTGTTTCGGTAGAGACGATAATGAGACAGAAAGCTTAACATCTTCACTGTTTTAGTGTTGAGGAAAAACGACAAAGCCGTCTCATGGCGGGAGGAATCTACTCCACCCACGGACTTGTTGAGGAATGCGTTACAGAACCCGCGGTGGATGATCCGGATTCAGAGTGGTCTTCAACAGTAGTCTTTATTCTGGGTCTGTGTTTGTAAAGCAGCAGAAACGGTACACTGTAAAAAACAAAAAAAACACTAGATGTGGTAGCCAGAACCTCACGCTGTCGTCCCAACAGAACAGGTGTGTCCCCGATCCCCTGCGTTGCACAAGCAATAGGAGGATTGACCTCCTGAAATTCAATGTTACAAAAAGTTTGTCTACAGTATTATTTTCTACTTAAAAACAATATATATATATATATATAAATATATATATATATATATATATGTGTGTACATATTTATCTATAAATGTCTTTTTATATAGACTGTCTTACATTTGTGTCACCTTTAGAATGTCTGTATGTTTTGAGCTGCTCTTCCCTTTGGGGATTAATAAAGTTTCTATCTCTCTCTCTCTCTCTCTCTCTCTCTCTCTCTCTCTCTCTCTCTCTCTCTCTCTCTCACTATCTCAAGTGAAATCCGATACAAACCAGGTAGCGATGTTGAAACTCTGCAACGTTTTCAGACACATCTACGACGGCAACTTCAGAAAACACAAGCAAATTGAGACAAATCATCATGAAATTGACAAATCCTGCGGCGCATCGGTTCAGAACAAGCTGCAAATACCACAACAAAAACAGAAGGGAAGTGTTTCCTGAAGAGACACAGATACGAATCAGGGCTTAGATTTGTAAATGTTACATTTTTAATACTCATTTCTCAAACAAAACAGGAAATACAAAAACATACACGGACGTAAACGGCTCTTCCTTGACATCGCGGTGTCCCTCAGGGCTCCATCCTCCACTCCTTTGTTGTTTAACATTTGCATAAATAGAGACTGAAAATGTAAAACGAAACAGTTGAGCAGGAAATTAACGAACTTTAAAGGTTTAACCCTTTTATGTCCCCACCTGGAAAATACATATTTGAAAAATTGTTTCATAGTTTACTTCTTTTGGCCAATTCCTTAGACATTCTTAATTTGCCTTATAATGAAAAGTGAATATTTTCTTTAACAGTAGAAAATAGAAACGATTTAATGATAAAACGATTTTTAGAAACTATTCGACCCTTTTAACTTTCGTATAAAGTTACATCAATGTGTCCGCTCGCTTTACATGCCCAAAACATCCCACTTATCAAATACAGCTTTCTCAATAGCGATAGTTAATGCCGCCTTCTTGGTGGCCCCCTTGACCTGTGGTCCCCCATCTTTGGGACCCTTACCCTTTAGAATATAGATGCTGCCACTGGGTCACATTATAAACAGCTCCAGTCACATTTCTCAACATGAAATAGTGACTCAAACAGTTGAGCAGGACATTAAAGGGTTAATTAAGTCACTGTAGAATCCTAGAAGTTATAATAGCTTCATCATATAATTGTCATCTTCTATTCGCCTCATGCATAAATTCCTCTAGGGATGATAAGAATGTGATCTATGCCCACTGACGTGACACCGAAGGAATCACTATGACAAAGTTGACCAGCCCGGACATCTTTTTTTTTATTTTTTAAATCTAAGCATCTTTACATTATAATGGGAATAACCCCATTATGAAATCAAAATAAACTCTTAATAGCATTTACAAAGATATTAAGAGAAAAAAATGTCCCACTTCTGTTTTTTTCAGGGGGGGTAGGTTTTAACAGAGGGTCTCGGTAATGCCTGATAAGCTGCGTTTAATTCCAATCCATTATTAAGAGCAGGGAACGTATATGATGTGCAGAGCGGCCCACACTTTGTATTCAGAAGCGTTTCTTGGCTCATGCCGTTGTATTACTTTCAGTTACAGCTCATGAATAACATCAAACAGAGCATGAAGTGCATAGAAATAGAAAACGTGATAACTACGGGGGTGTAACCGGCCACTGTTTGAAGTACCGTTGAGCCGGCGGACGCGGGAACGCCGCGAGTAATGCGTCATAAAAAAAAAAAATAAGTGGGTAAATTGGTTGATTAGAAGATTACGGACGTGGTTAGTTTTCTTTTCAATATAAAAGAAAAAAACCCAGCGCTCCAGCGTGGCCTTCAACCAATAATTACCGGTTGAATTGTGACTCCTGCAGGATGACAGATGGACGTTTTTATTATTCAGGGTACGGGGCTGCACGTGCTTAGAAGCGTGATTCTGAAGAACTGTTTACGGGGCGGATTATCTATTGTGCACCTACCGCCGGAGCATGCCGTACCGTTGTAGAAATGCAAATGTGATGTATTTTCTAAAGAGAGTGATTTTTTTCTGCATCCCCTCAAAGGAGCCCCCGCGCTCTTCCCTCAGCACAAAGTGGAGGGCTTGCTCATGGAATTCTCGGCGCTCCGCGGGGGTGTCTTGGTCGCATTTTCCGAGATAACAAAGCATTTAGCTATCCGGTCGTATTAAGCATCACCTGCCATGCAGGGATTGGGAGCGCTTTACTGTAAAGGAAGAAATGATGAGTTTGGCATTCGGCTCTACGGTCCATTATCAAAGCTCTAATTGTATTATGGGAAACTATTGTGACCCCTGAATGACAGCAGGAGGACAGTGTTGGGTTTTTTTTTCCCCCCAATAATTTAATTT
Organism: Lophius piscatorius; assembly: GCA_009660295.1. Taxonomy (NCBI): domain Eukaryota; kingdom Metazoa; phylum Chordata; class Actinopteri; order Lophiiformes; family Lophiidae; genus Lophius; species Lophius piscatorius. The sequence continues at coordinate 84,182 of VRLP01002146.1, read as the reverse complement.
AATAATCCGCCATGCTTGTTATGGTAAGAAATGGAGAAGTTAATCCAACCGCTTAACTGTGAGGGAACCTGCTTGTAAGCCAATTAAAAAGCATCCACACATTCCAGGAGGATCAGAGGAGGACGCTAAAGTGGAAAACGCATTGGAGCCCCGCCCATCCTGAAAGGAAGGCGTCGCTCTAGACCGCTCCAAAACTATCTTTTCACCCAGTCTGAGACATTCTGACATGGAACTGTTGCTCTGGTTCTCTTATTCTTGCTGCATGACCCAACTGCTCTACATTTCTAGTCTCACACTGATGTTCTGACATTCTGCCTCAGAAGGTTCTGAAGGGATTCATTTGTCCCCAAATGATGGTGACGCAGCTAAGCGTCGCTAATGCATCCCACTGACACCTCCATCACCTTTCCTAAACCCTTTAGTGTCCTCACCAAGAAAAAAACAAAGCTATGGAAAAATGATTAGTCAGCATATTTAATTTCATTTACTAATTTCATATAATAGAAACTCTAAATTTGGCCAATAGTCTATTATAATTAGATTAGCTCACCGTTTACTTCCTTCAATATGAAGGGAAATCTCTAAACCGTTTTGGTACATCATGTTTTTGGAAAACTATTTGACTTCTGCTAGAACTTTTATGGCTTAATTACATCATTTTCTTTCTTAAGTCCTCAAATGCAACAAAAAAACAAAAAAAAAACTTCTTATGAAATAGAACTTTCAAAATGAGCTCAAAATGAGCGTTGTTTTTTACGATTTGAAATGTAATAGAAATGCTTTTCATCATATCAGAACACATGCACAATGCCGACGACCCTACTTCCGCTGGGGTCCATCAAAATAAACTACATTGCCCAACAACATGAAACATAAGCAGGTTCTTATGGCGTTACATTTTAGTTGACATTAATCAAGTCATAACAGGTTTTGCACGTAGATATGCGATCGTCATCAGCTGGATTCATTTGCTCTAGAAGCTGTACTAATCATTTACTTAGGTTGATTCATGTTGAACGTTCGTCCACAATCTAGACACAATGTAGTTTTAGATAAACACAAACAAAGAAGAAATCTAGAAGGGGTCCAATACATTTTGACCGCTTGTATGTAAACACATGTTAATAAGCCCACTGACCTCAACACGATCCCTCCGTTCTACCCGCTCATACCGCCTCCTCCTTCCCCGGACTAAGCTCAGCACCATGGGTGATCGGGCCTTCTGTTCTGCTGACCCTCGTCTGTGGAATGCCCTCTCTGACCATCTGAGGGCTCCACAGACGACTGACACATTTAAAAAAGGACTTAAAACTTTCCTTTTTAGCAGAACCTATAACTTTAATTAACATTGCTGCTTTTTAGTCAGGCTTTTATATAGTTATTATTATATTTCTTATTGATGCTTTTATCTGCTTTTACTTTGTAGCACTTTGAGATTTGATTCAAATGTAAAGTGCGTTATAAATTAAATGTATTATTATTATTATAACTAATAATTCACGTGTACTAGATTATACATCTGTTGGGTTTCTCTAATGGACTTTTATTGATAATGATACCGTAAACTTTCATGGATTTGAGTCACTATAATAAAATTATAACGACCATTCCTATGCGGAACACGTTATTTTTTACATCACATTATATTTCCTTAAGAATTTGGAATGAATATCTAAATTAAAGTCCACAAGACTCCTTCAGACTTTGTTTATTTCCCTGCAGCTGTTTGGCATTTCTGGTTGGATTGAATGTTTTATTATTGTTTGCTTTTATTATTATTGCTTTGCCCATAAAACTTTTAATCTAGAAATCTGGACGCCTTGAATCGGCTGTTTGGACCTTTGCTACTTTGGATTCGGCTGGTTTTCCAGTGATAGCCTTCTACGTAAATTGAGGCATCTCATATAATATTCCCACTCCCGGTCTTATTGAAATGCGGGAATTGCCAGCAGCGTTCTTACCGGACAACACCAAAACGCTCGGATGGGAACTTAAAAGCAAAAATGAGCCGATCAGGGGATTTCCGTCGGTAGCCACGGCTTGAGCCACGCTTTTAACCTTCTTGGGGCGACTCTTGCTGCAGCAGCTTCAATCATTCCATTTGCTTCTCAGCCTTTGTATCACAGAGATGCTACTCCAGCGCTGTCCGTCTGGAGCGAGTCGATCCCGCGGGCCCCAGGCCCGGATAACGTATGGTCCATCCTCTTAATTAAAGCCTAACGCTGCCTTCAACACTCTGTGGCTGGAAGCCAACCGACCGGGTCAAGAGAGGCAGGGGTCATGTTAACCTCTCCTCAATCCATCGCTCTCATCTACAACTCTTAAGGATGAGGAGTAAATTCCAACCTGCTGTCACAGCGTTTGATCAATGCTCCCAAGAGACGCTCCGCCGCGGTTATGGTACCGGCCTCGGCTCCCTAGCTGGGTTGCGATCGCACTTTGTACGAGCGGCCGTTCGGTCCCCAGCTCATTATCGTAACCTGCGGACCCCAGCGTTACACGGAGCTGTGGATTCCACTTCCTTTGTTTTCACGCCAGATTAAAATGTGTCGCATCTTAATGCGACATTTAAGATAAAACAGCCCAAAAGATTGTCCCATAGCTAAAACACCAATGCCTCCACGTAGTACCTCCATCTTTAGCGGCAGTAAATGCAACCAAATGATACCCATAACCCGCTGGTGGAATATTGACCCATTCTTCTACGCAATCAGTTCTGTTCTGCTTCTGTCTAGTCCAGCTGGAACCACTTAGTAATTTAGTTTGATAATTTTTTGGATCTAGTTTCTAAGAGGGTGAATATCTATATCCCCAAAGAATCCGGTTTTCTATTATGGAAACACCATTAACTCTTTCATGGATCATTTTCAGATTTGATACTCACATAGACTTCAACACGAGGAAGAACTGGATTGATTTGGGGAAAGGTCGGTTGTACGTTTCCGACACTAAGGCGAGCTTTATCTCGTAAGGTTTTCGGTCCGTCGTTTCTCCATCTCTGATCCGATTTAGTCCAAATTCGGTGCATAAGAATCAACTCATGGAAATCTATCTTGTAAAAATTGATTTACTCTAAAAGTTCATATTTTACTCACTAAGGGGAGTTTTAATGATTAAACGTTCTTTCTTGACACAACTTCCTAACTGTTGGTCCAATTTGGTCCAAATTTCATACAAATGAATCGATTCAAGAAGATCTATAATGTACGTATCATAAATTACACTAGTAGTTCATATTTTACCCACTGGGGGGAGCACATCTGAATGAAAAACTCTGTTTTCACTGGGTCGGGTTCTTGGGTCTGAAGAAGAGTTTTGTTGAGTTGTACCACATTAATGGCGAGTTTCTTCTGTTGTCACTCATAATCAATCTTTGATAAATGGATTTTGAAAATCTCTGACTGATTCAGAAATTGCTTATTTACAACATAACCATTGCATAACACAAATCATAAAAAGATATTTCCTGTATATATATATATATCTGTAATGCTGAATCATCATTTTTACATAGATGTTGTAAAAAACTGAAGGATAGTTCAGCCTCGTCAAGGAAAACGATATCACGTAGATCTACTTCATTCTTCTTTAGTTATTAGGGCTGTACCACTATATCGGATTAAAGGGGTGCATCTGGTGCATTCAGTGAATTTTATATCCCATCAACTCGAAACATGAAACCTGAAGATTTAGGATCTTTTAATTAAAGAAATAAGTTTTTTTCATATTTTATTTTCATATAACGATGGTAACTGAGACATGACCTTGTGGATCACATCCTGCCTTTACTTGACGGGGGTCCTGCTTTGAGTCCAGGATGATCAGTACATTTTAATGAGTGTTATTATCCACTTCTCCAGAAAGTTCATCATTTAATTAGGGGTGAGTTTAAGAAACCCTTCAATTCAACTTTTTGGTATCACTTATATTTCCCTTTTATTTCCCGTTAATTAATAACATTCCCGTTTTGTTAATTCAATTGAACTCAAATTCATTTTAAACTCCGGTTCTCTCCAGAACCTTTTTTTTTTTTTTTCTGCAGTGAATATCACTTAATTACTTTTAACTCGTCGATAAATAACTCGGTTTCCGGATTGATTCTAAAGTTTTTTCTGCTTCAAAGTGATTTTCAATCAAGTCATCGCAGCTTTAAAAGAAAATATCTGGAGGGTGTCGGTCTGCCAGAACCGCAGGAAGCGTCACGGTCCAATCAACCCTTTTCACTCATTAGAGGCGAGGGCCGATTCCATTTATATCCATTTCCTGCTTTAACGGCGTTCTTAAACGTCACATTCTGTCTTTTATTCAGTCAGAACCGAGGATGACTTTAGAGGAACCGGCGCCGACTGAAGATTATAACCAATGCTCCCTTTCTTCTTTATTATAAAGTTATAATGGAAGTTATTAAGTCCACGCTGTTAGAGATTATTAGTCAGTTGGTATTTTTCTTTATAGGACTTAAAAACAACATCAAAGGGATTTGAAAGTCCGATGTTCAAATGTTTCGCAATTCAATTTTATGCGACACAAAAACAATGTTTGGATTCTCCCGACATATATATATAGTTTTATATATATTTATATACTGAACAATTTGAGTTCAAATATATTCTATTATGTATTGTATGTATATATATATATATATATATGTATAATTAATATATAATTGTATTATATCCTTAATATATACATACATAAATAGATATTAAGGATTTGTAGATGTTTATATAGGACTAATAGATACTTATATCGCTATATATGTTTATTATTTCATTCTATTATTGATTTATTATACAGTTTGTTATATTATAGCTATACGTTACATAGTTTTTATATAGATATATTTCCCCGTGGTGATTAACAAAAAAAAGATGTATCCATCCGTCTGATCCTAGCAAGAGAAAAGGTTTAGAAAATGATTCTATTACGACGCGTCTCGAGTTTTTGACGGTTTCTCGTTGGCGAGGGAAGATCTCAAGAAAACTGCACTTTCATTTCCGACATTTAGTAAACAAAAACTCCAGATATTTCGGCATCCAGCCTTCATCAGGTAGTAAAAAACCTCTCGTGTGGCGAAAACCAATGAGAATATTTAATTTGTATAATGGGGCGTGGCCTAGTGAGGGTGAAGACCCCCAATAAACCTCCAGCAGACGGCGATTTTCTCTTAAAACACAGAGAACGCAGAGATGAAGGTTACCTTGACTGAAAAAAGAATGTCCAAAAACGCAGTAAAAATCAGTGGGTACTTTATGACCTGTTTGACCTTGTGTACTGAAATGTGTTGTAATTGTTTTTTATCGGCTCTAGAATGACCATAACAATTCAATAAAAGCCGTTTTAGGTGTTTTAAAGGAAATTTAAAGGTTTTTCTTGTGAAGTTAAAGTCTGTAAAAAACTGCCTTTTAATAGTCATAAACCTTAAGAGGGTCCCGGACTCCTACCTTGACCTGTCCTCAAAAATAGTTCTGAGACTGGCTTTAAAAACTTCTTTAAATACACTCAAAAAAAAAACATTTCAGGCCTGACATTTAAAATGTATGTATTTTTAATTCAATGTAAAATTTCCATGTATTTTGACTTCATCATTTTAACACAAACAAACTAATTAACTTCATGTAATGCATTTTTTTTCCCATGAAATTATTAATGCAACAAGTAAAATTTAGAGTTATGTAAAAGCTTATATATGTGTTTCAAATACATCGGACATTAATACGAGATCATTTCCTGTTATATATCAGTTATATGATGATTCTATGACATTTTTAATACATAAACCTGTATTTAAAAAAAACATGATTATAGCAATAAAATCAAACGTAAACTTTAACTATGAAATTATTCTTTTTTTTTTTGAGCCTATATTGAAGGGCAGCAAAATTTATCTATAATCTATTCATAATTAACTTTCTAACATCTTTATTCTAGGAATACGGTTTTAGGAATAACCTATATTCCTGGATATAACACCTAATTTCAGCCTATGTGTTTAATAAAAGTTGTTTTTATCAATAATAATAATAATAATAATAATAATAATAATAATAATAATAATAGTTATTAAAGACATTCTTGCTGCATAAGAAACTGAATATTAGTGAATTTATTTTCCTAACACTCCAGGAGATGTTTAATCTTCTTTGACGGTAGAACAGACCTTAAATGCTGTTTTCATTTATCATAATTCAGCTTTTATGTGGTTTTTTATTCGTTTTCTCCCGAGTCAAGCGTGAACCCGTGTTGACTGAACTCCCATCAGCCTCGTGGGCCTTCAATCACTCCCGCCGTGTCAGCTCTCATCCAAAACAAAACAAGACTTTGACTAATCACAGCAGCCCGCCGCCGAACGCAGATTAAACCGGGGCCGAAGGTGAGGCCGCTTCAAAAACGCCGTTTCTCTTCACGTCCCAGAGCGGCGAGCATCCGCTCTGTATTCAGCAAACGCCGTGGGTTTAATTGGAAGCACTCCGCAGCCACTCTTTCTTAGTGAACCCTTTCCGACGTGGCAGGCGTGCAGTTATTAAGCAGTAATAAATAACGGCAGCCGTCCTTGAGTGCAGCGGGAGTAAAAAATGGATGTAGAAAATGTATTCAATAATAAATAAAAAAATAAATCCACAATGTTGTAGTCTTTTTTCTTTATTTAAGTATACAACAGGTGAGGGGCGGCTCATCGTCTTCATCGTCTTCATCGTCTTCACGCCGGTGTGAGTATTTAGTGATCTTTGCTCGCATTTACTCTCATTTTATAAAATATCACATGTCTGTAATCTCGCTGTTTATTCCTGTATTTTCATTTACATGTGTATTTTTATTTCACCATTGTTTTGGATTTGGTGTATATGTATATGTATGTGTGTATATTTATATATATATTTATATATATATACAGACATTCATCGATCCTTTCTAGTCAAAATATCTTAATACACTTGATTTAAGACACAATCGCTGAATAAGTAACATTTTAAATGAGATATAAGGATTTATTTTTAAAGAAGTTGAACAAATAATCTTGGAAATATCTCAAATGCTCAATTTTTTTTATTTCCGGTCAACTTAAAGAGAAATTTTATCTAAAAAATGTTTAAATATTACTCTTTGATCTTATTTCAAACGTATAATGGACTTAAATCTAGAACAGTTTCACGACTAAATGGAAAGAAACTTTATAAAACCAAGTAAAGACACGCAAAAATGCACATATTACAATAAAATGACGCAATCTTGAAAAGAAAGAGGGAAAAAAATTATATTTTTAATTATTATTAGGTGACTCTGAGACACAAACTTCCTAATATTAGTAAAATATAGTTAAAAATTAGATTTACCAGCTCATTTCAAGACGTCCTTTATCTGAATATCACGTCTTATTGTAAGAAATCTTACCAGGCAGATTTCAACTTCTTCTATTGGCAGATTTTTTAATGGCTTTAAAAATATGGACATATATATAAAACAAAGAAAGAAAGAAAAGTGGCGCAAATTAAAAAAAAAAAAAAGGGGGGGAAAATAACATTTGAAGTATTTTTAGGTGATTCTGAGACATATTCTTCCTAATATTAGTGGAATATTGTAAAAGATGAATATAATGGCAGATTTTTTACTTATCACAAACTAAAATCCCTTTGTATTTTATTATTTTTCTACTTATTTTTTGAAGGGCGGTTTTTTTACAGTGTGCCTTTACGAATGAAAAAAAAAAAAAAGAGTAATAGTTGCGCCTTCGAGCTCCGCGCCGTTTTAGCTCCCGTAATTATGGCCATAACTTACATCGGGCATTTTATCCCACACAGCAACCTGCTTGACGGAGCATCACTCCAGCCCGCCGCTCCAGACGCGCTAACCCCGCTCTCATATTATATGGCGTGCTAGCTGAGCGCCCAGATGTTTAATGTATAGGTTTAATTTATATGCATAGTCTCCGTCCCTGTGTGTCCCGCTCCGTCACCTTATGCTGAACACGCCGCCCAGCTGTCCCTGCTCCACTGTAGATAACCAGCAGCATCTTCCTGCTTTCCACAGCACTTCCTGTTTGCTAATAGCCCCCGAAAAGTTGGGGATGTAATGGAATCGCTGCTGCAGCTTCATAGTGTTAGGGCGATAACTCAAAAACTTTGTGTCCGTTGATTTTCAGATTCTAGACCCTTGTAGACTTCAGTGCGAGGAAGAACTGGAGTGTTTTTGAGAAATATCGGTTGTGTATTTCTAACACTAGGGGGAGCTTTAGCTGCAAAATTTCCCGGTCATTATTTCTCAGCCGTTGGTCCAATTTAGTCCAAACTTGGTTCATATGAATTGACTTAAGAAGTTCTATCTTGTAAGCATTGTGTTTTACTTTTATATTTCATATTTTACTCACTAGGGGGAGCTTTTTACAAAAAAACCCAAAAATGTTTTAACATAACTTCTGAACATTTAGTCTGATTTAGTCCAAATTCAGTTCATATGATCTTTCTTGTGAATATCCAATAATTTCTAGTAAATCAAATTGAACTCACGTCTGGGACCTGTGAGGAAGAACTGGTGTGATTTTGAGAAAGATCGGTTGTACATTTTTGAGACTAGGGGGCGCTTTGTCTGCAAAATTGTCAGGCCGCTATTTCTCAACCCTTCGTCCGATTTAGTCCAAACTTGGTTCATTTGAATCGACGAAAATAAGTTCTATCTTATTTACATTGCGTTTTATTTCTTATTCAATATGGGGGGGCTTTTCTTTTCTTTTTTTTTTTGTGAAAAATACTGCTTTTTTTCCCAGACAAACCGCAAAAACTTTCATGGATCATTTTCAAACTTCGTACCCAAATAGATCTTAGTGTGAGGAAGAACTGCATTGAATTCAATCAGTGATTTGAGTATTTTCTACTCTACTGGTTTGTTCAGAATTCTAAAACATGAGTTAATAAAATAAGTATAAAATTGTCATAAAACCTCAGGTTGAAAACGGACAGAGTTCTGATGGTCCCTCGATGTGGACCCCATCTTTCATTTTGGCCCCCCGCTGCGATCGAGTTTGACGGCCCTGCTCTAGAACCGTAGGGCGACACGGCGGCGCTGAGCGGTACCGCCGTTGTCCAACAGCAGGAAGGTACCGGGTTCAAACGAGGTTTTGTGTTTGTCTGTTTGTTGGTAAGATTATGAAAAAAACAAATGGACGGATTTGCATGAAATGTTAGCCAGCAGAAGGTTTGAGTGGCGTATCATAGAGATGATTACATTTTAGTCACGTTATGTCACGGTCACTTTCCACCGGCGTATCCCATCATCACAAACGGCGTCTTGAATAACACGCTAGTTACGCTACATAAGGATCTCAATTTAATTCCATTGGGTGTTTTATTATCCGGATTGGGCTCGTTATAATTTATCTATGGAAAACAAATGTCTACGTTAAACATTTCCTAAGAGTTGTATCAGATCACATCGCCGCGGGCGACGGTGGCTCCTGCTGGTAGAGCGGTGGTGCATATCTGAAGGTCGGTGGTTCGATCCCTGTCTAGAATCTTGAAGTGTCCTTGAGCAAAATACTGAGCCCCAAGTTAATCCCAATGGTAGAACTGGAGTGATTTTGGAAGAGTTCAGTTGAATTTTTCCAACACTAGGGGGAGCTTTAGAGGCAAATTCCCCGTGCGCTTCACAGGCTCCGCCCACTGGGAGCAGGGATTGGTTGAATGCAGAGATAAATTCCACGACTTTGTACTGTTATGTGACAAAAAAAGGAGAGATGATTATGATTATGATTAAATATTGCTTGTTAAATGTTTTCGACATACTTCTACCCTTCATATTCAATTTAAGGGATAGAATCAGGGAGATCAGTTGTAAAACACAGGGGTTTGGGGACCTTTGAGGGACATACACTTGCTGTCTAGTTTGGATCGGTTGCCTCAGACTTTTGGAACCTCTCTGCCCTCACCTTGGGAGATTGTTTGTTTGAACGGACGACTCCGTGGTTCCGACCCTTTGCCTTTTATGTTGGACACTGATTTGGATTTATTGAAATGAAACCCGCGGAACTGGACCCGGTCGTCATCGTGTAATGTCCTCGCAGTCGCTGTATGATGATTTAAAATGCTCAGCTTGTGCACAAGCGCCCATAATGTCCACTCTCAGTAGGACAGTATTCACGCCGGACTGATGACCTTGTCCTCATTCACAGTTAGCGTTAATGTTTTATGGGCCGACTGTTAGCGGTAGAACATATAAACAGTTATTCAGCCCGATTATGTTCACCGTCTGTCCTCAGTATCAATGTAGAATATAGACCGTATGTCCTACAGTACAGAGAAAAGAACAAGTAAAGGGAATCTAGCCTTGACCGTGTACAGCGGTCGTAGTACTTCATTATAAAGTCATTAAAATGATAATTTCATTCCCTGCAAAATGTGTTTCGCTGCAAACAAAACCGCGGAACGATGTGCAGCCGCTTTTTCTAAAGGCGACGTGTAGAAGGTAAATTATATGCATATATTTATATATACATTAAAATAGTTTTGAATTGGATTGAAATGTTTTTGTTTTTTTTGTTGAAATGTTTATCTCAAATATGTTAAAAATCCTCACAGGATTCCTCACAGGTTGAATCGGGAACAACTGGACAACTTTTAGGAAGTTGTTCCACTTCTCATTCAAGAGGCTTCCTGCGTTCCAACCGCCTGGTGGAGGGTCAGGTACTGAACTTCCTGTAACCAGCGGTAACGGTTGTATCCTGTCCTTCGGGTCGTTTTGGGAAACCGGTGCGTTGATAACCTACAGGGCCATGGTGAGGGTCAGCAGCATCCCCCAACTCAAGGTGTGAAAGGTGGAGGAGATGTTAAGACTGTATTGTAAGTGGCTGATAGGTGGTAGGTGGAGGTGGAGACCCCCAAACTTGGTAAGTGATGGCCATTCATCTGAGCTAGCTAGCCATTAGCTAGAATAACTTGTCTCTGAAGGTTCTGTTCTGTGAGTGAACTCCCTGTAACGTGGAGAGGTGGCAGAACTCCATTAATCCCCAATTGGAATTTTCATTTGTTTTACTCCACCTCTGCATCGCCTCTCCCTTCTCCTCCACTCTGCATGGGGGTCTGCCGTCTCTCTGCAGGGGGTGTCGGTGCGTGCCTGAGAGCTAACACTTGGAGTAAGTGTAGGATGGTGGCGCCATGGATGAATGGGTCACCTGATGGAGACGTAAACGGACCAAAAATAGACTTGAGGCGGAACCAGCGTTCCCACCGATTACAGATCCTGAGTTGGAGAAACGGTCATGGAGGTGACGAGGAAGAAAAAAAACTCAAAGGGGGAAAACATGCAATGTGACACGAGGCCTCCCACTCCTCGTTATCAACCCCACGCAGAGTGGAGGGGTTGATCTGGACCTGCCGGTTCCAGTCCAGTGCATCTGAGCCCGTTTAGACACGACGGTCGCCGCTAATCACAGCGATGATGCGGCGACGCCACGGCTTCCTGGAGGAGCGTTAATAAATTCAGCAGAATCTGCAGAACGAGCAAAAACAATCGATATTGATAATCGATCATTTCTGAATCGTTGGTCTGATTTAGTCCAGATTTGGTGCAAAGGAGATTTAATATAACGTGTTTTACTCTAATAGTTCATATTTTACTCACTAGGGGGAGATGTTTTAAGAAAAGGCTTTTCTCCGATTAAGTCTAAATCAGAGAACATGACTGGAGACCTGAAGATCTGTCTTGTATGGATCTTACTCATATTTTACTCGGAGAGGATTTCATTTGAGGAGTTCAGCTTTTGTTGTGAGAAACGTCACGTTGATATATTTATTCAAGCCTTTATTTTGCAGGTACAACGCAGCGGATTGGGGACTTTTCAGTCAGGGGTAACAGCATAAGCCCACTTGTCTCTGCAGATATCCCTGCTTATATTCTATTTACTAATACCTTTATTATATATTGTTATAAAAAAGTTTTTTTCTCATCTGAGGATTATTCTAATGTTTATCAGAGTGATGGACGAACGCTGTAGAGCAGGGAGACGCGCTGGCGCTATTGATTGACATTGCAGTGCATTGTGGGATTTGTAGTATCTGTGGTGTTTGCGCTGCATACCAGCGGGCCGGTTATTCTAAACAATGAAATATTGTCTCCCAGTGATGACCCGCGGGCCTGGAGTTGGACACGTGTGTTGTAGAGGATGGATCACGAGGACTCAGCGAGTCTCGCCACCGTTAACGAACCGATGACGAAGATGAAGATGGGTAATAAGAAAAAAATTAAATAAAATGTTATTCATTCTGGGGCTTTTGTTCCACAATGCTGCGGGGAGTTTCAGCAGCATGCTCCCCAAACATCGTGAACATTATAAAGAGGATTATCGTGACTATTAATGCGTGCCTGGCAGCAGGCGGCGGCGGCGGCGGCGGCGGCGGCAGGGGGGGGGAGTTGTGAAGGACGGGAAAGTCTTATTTGTCCATTCACTTGTAATCTTAAACGTTTTAATCCTTAATGACCAGCGCATCACATTCTCTTTATTATCTACGAGGCCATTATCTCCCTGGTTAAGTCTTGATTAGAGAAACTCACTCGCCTCCTCTGAAGCTCCTGCAGCGCCGTGAAGATTTGCAGTTGTTCCACGGTTCCGACGGTTCTGGCTCACAGGAGAACCGGACAACCCTCTTTCAAGGTTTAAGAGATAATTATAGATTATTACGCAGCAAACCAGGGAGAAGGGTGGGACCCCGCCGCCGCCAGATGGCTAAAGCGGGTGGGGTCGCAGTGGGGTCATGTTTTTTTTGGGGGGGGGTTTTCGGAGGCGACGGAATCGCTTTTTATTTAAAATTAATTGTAATTTACAGCAGCGAGAAGTCTGCGTGTATTTCGTCCAGCCCGGAGACAACTTAATGAACTCTAATAGTTCAGAGAGTCTCAACAAGTGAGGAGAAAAAATGTCCACTAATTGGATCAGAAGTTGTTCAACGTCATAAATGTTTTCTTTGCAGGCTGGGAGGGAAAAAAAACCCAGTAAAGACATATTTCCCATGAATATATCAATATCTCTCCGCTGTGCATCATGGGTAGTTTAGTTCTGCTTGTAATGGTTAGTGTACTTATGATGACTTTTTAGTCTGAATTCAAAAAAATGAATAATTTCATCGTTAAAAGTTTGATTTTATTTATTATTCAATTATCAGGTTTTTAAAATAAAATGAATTCATTCACGATTTGATCAAATCAGCGTTAATCTGTTTATTATGAAAACAGTCAAATTCAAACAGGTATAAAAAAACATAAGCAGGGTTTAAATACGTTTCATTTTGGAACAAGCAGGATTCGATTTAAAGTTAAACATGTAAGACATTTGGTTAAATGTAATTATCAGGAAATTATGTTGTTTTCACTTTAAATGTATTTAAAAAACATAAGGTGTGTTAGAAATATAACATGAATGATTTTTTTAGTCATTAGTTCTTTAAATATCTCGTCCAAAAACGTGGAAATTTGACATGTAACTAAGATACAAACATTTTAAACATTTGAACTAAAGTTTTGACCTATTTTATTTATTATGTAGCAAAACTCTGTAAATGTCGATCATTCAAGTACAATAACTTTTTAACGTCCTTCTGAATTGTTTGGTTGAATGTCTATTTTTATCAATAGACGTGTCACATGACTGATTCAGTTGTTAGCATGTACATGCTAAACAGTAAGGGGCCACGGATGGACTCCTGGGGGACGCCGCAGGAAAGAAATCAAATGCGAAAAGTAAGAATTTTTCCTTCTTTTTGAGGGAATAAAAGGGAAAAAGGCACTAAAGACCTTTCCTGAAGGTCTCCACCAGGCCCCTTTTTCTGACTGGGATTCCAAAGTCCCTTAAGGGTAAGATGCCTAAAGGACCAAAGTCAGCGGTGTATAACCCGCTAAGCTATCCAGCTATCGCCACAAACAGAGAAGATACGAAAAGGTAACAAAAGAAATATTCATTTTGTTTATTCTGTAGTCTTTAGCTGAACTGACAAAAAATAAAGCAAAATGCAATGAAACAGATTCATACGGGTTCATATGATCCAAAACAACTGGACTTCTGTTTTGGCTGGAAGACGTTTCCCCTCTCAGAGACGGATATGAAAATCAAGCTCCGCCTCCACTTCCACAGCTGAAGCATGGAAAAATCTGCGATTAGCATAATCAAAGTCGTTAATGACAGAGATTTAAACATTCGTGTGAATTGAGTCCAACAGCGGCTGGTTGTTTTTGACCTTTCTGGGCAGAGCCGGAGCCGGTCCTGCCAGAACATCATCTGCTCCAGAAAAGCAGGTTATGGAGTCATTAAGCTGCTGCCGGAACCATGAATCCAAAAACATTTAGCGTGATAACAGATTGGGAAAAACAACAACAACTGATGCAACAGGAAACACATATTTAAATAAAAAATATATATGTTTAATAGCACGACTAATGAGCCGCAGCAAATTAAAAACAAAAATAGCTCATGAGAGTTTAAAACCTTTCAGACCCACAGAAGTTAGAGGATTGGACCACCGGGTCGGAAATTCCACAAAATACAAAAAAAAAAAAAAGTTTTCCTCCAAAGTCTTGCAGAAGAAGGTCCATCCCTGAACGTATGACGCAGGAGATGGAGACATCCAGCCCAGAATCACATAGTCCGCTGATTTATTATCATATAATGCTGCAAATGACCTTTTTGGATCTGAGGGATGTGTTTGTTGTTTTACTCAACTCTGTTTTAATGACAATTAATGAGCACGAGGCTCCGCCCCCAACCCGACTAATTAGTTCTCCTCTAACATGTCAGTGTTTCAATGACATCATCAATCGATGAGGTGGAGACGAGCCGTTTCATTCACGTCCAGGCTTCAACACCCTGTGGGGAATCCCCAGCTCTAATGACTCCAAATGTTGGTGCTGACTTCACAACCAGAACCAAAACGATGAGTGTGCAGACCGGTTCTTGAAAGTCAGGTCCAGGATCAGTCCTTTTATTCCTCATGGTGTTAAGGAAGGGGAGCTGAGGTCTCACAAATGGCACCGAGACCCAGATCACCTCATTCCAAAGAAAAAACACGATCTAGGTTCTGTCAGATTTACTGGGCCAAACTCAACTGACAGGCGGAGCGACTCCTTTTGTATAAATATATAAATATAATAAACATGCCGCTCCTCGTTTCTTCTATTTTTGTGCGTCTCGTACTGAATTATCTGTGTTTCTTTGGATGACTTCTTCGGATCATTGGTGACTTCCTGGAAGTTCTGTCATTTGAAAGTTGGCCACTTCTTTGAAGGTTCACGCTAGGTTCGTGTCTCCACCCGTAGATTATGTCTCCGTGGTTCTGAAGAGTCCAATAAATCTTACAAAAAGAGCTTCAGAACCCTCATCACACTGATGGATTTCACTCATTTTGGCATAATTTGCTACTGGTGAAACCTACGAGTCAACTTCCTGTTTCTGAAAATGTTCTGCTGAAGTGATGATGTCATCGAACAGGGCTCCGATCCGACACATATATTACATCATAACATTGATTATCTCGTTAGCAGTGGGTGGCATACAGACACATTTTGTCCGGAAGTGGATGTGCCGGAACCAGAGATAGTAGGCTAAAGACTACGGACATGGCTGAACCTGACGAAGACGAAATGGTGCCGGGAAGACGACTGGATCAGAACATCATTTCCGGAACTGCAGGTTTTGTTGGGTTGTCCTGGTCTGCTGTGGTTGGTACCGGCCAAAGTGGGAAGGAGGCCTGTTAGAGTATAGATAGTTATACGTATGTGTATATGTATTCATGTATATAAATATTCATAGAGTCTGTTTGGTATGTTTTATGTATATAAAAGAAGACGTTGAGAAAGAACAACTACTACTTCTGTTTTCGCTACTACAACCAAAACAGAATGTGATACGATAAAAAGGGGCGGCATAATAAGCCGTATATTCAGCCTATGTCATATATTAAGCTTATATATTGAGTCATATATTATGCTTATCTGAAATATCATTTGGGGTTTCAATAGATACTAGAAGAATCTCAGTACACAGCTAAGGTTAAAATACTTAAATGTATTTTAAATAAGTTTTTTGGTAGTTGGAGGGCAGTAGAATTCATTAGAAGGGCCCATATTTGTCTATATGAACCTTATTGCTTTGTTGTACATCAGTAAATATACGTGTATGTACGTATGAAGAAGTTGACCGAAATAAAATCGAATCGAACCTCATGATATAGAATTAAAACACTTTAATGTATCTTCAAAGGCTAACCCGTCATTGTTGGCTAAGATTTTGTAGCAGGCTGAGCTAAAGGTAATAAACGGTGCTCCTGATAAACTAGCGTCGTTGTCTAACAATAGAAGCCTGTGATGTCATTTAAATACATAAGTTCTGTCTTTTGTCTCACGGTGTTACCTGAACTCCTGACCCAGAGACAGCTGTACTTCCGAAACGGACGAGAAGTTCGGCCGCGATACCGACCCAAACACAGAGAGTCTTTTTAAAGAGGTGAGATCTCCATGTTCAGACCTGGTTGAGATCTGGTGTGTCCTACTTGTAGAGAGGATGAGGTATGACCCGTTTACCAATCCTCTGAGGTTCCTGAGTACATGGTACCGGTCCTACAAAGAGTTAGATCTGTCTCCTCTGAACACACACACACACATATAAATAAAAATAAAAATAAGGTGATGACATCACTAACATGATTTCCCAAGATAGTCGTTGATGATGGATGTCACGTGGGCGAGCGACCCTGCCAGAGGTGCTGCGCGCAGAGCGGCGCTGGCGAGGTGTGTAAGAAACGCGACCTTGCCCTGATAACCTCAAGGTCAGCGTCTTTTAATTGAGACCGGCGGCGGATGGAGGCGATACCTAATCAATAAACCCGTTTCACGCTCTGATTGTAAACCTCCTCATGATTTCCTCTGGTTTTATATCCGACACCAAACTGCGTCGGCTCTTCAAACTAAATGGAACACAGAACCGAGGCAACCGGCTCCAAACCTCAACTGGACCACTCCAGAACTTTCACTCCTGTTTTATCCATTCAGAGTCGGACCGACTCTTTTTCCTGGGATCACTGTCTGGCTTCACGACTCAGTTGAGCTTAAGCTTCTGATGACCCGACATTCTGCTTCAGAACATTCCACTTTCACGTGCATGTCTGACTGTAAAGTTCTGATTCAACTCTTTTAGTGGAACGCTCTGTTTTTGTTTACTCACAAACACTTCAAACATCGACATTTGGCCAAATGCGTAAAACAGGGATCTGTCAAAATTAGGAAAATGCGGAATTCCTAATTTCCAAAATAACATTGATTTGAATGTTCTGGTACTAGAACTTCATCAAGAAGATGATTTTTGACCATAAGAAGCCGTCTGTGTTTTGTATCCGTATAAATCAGAATTTAATTATAGGTTTATTTTTTTTGCATGGTTCGGTTTTTTACCTGCCTTCAGAACAGTTCAACTTCAAATTCATCCATCCAGAGAATATTCTACTGAGAGATGTTCTTCTGGGTCAGCAGGTTCTTCCTCTCTCCAGTGGATACCGTCTTTCAGTCTTTCAAGTCCCACCGCGGCCGTGAACTCTGACCTCGGTCGAAGCGAGGGAGGCCTTTGGTTCCTTGAATGTTTTCTTCTCTGAACCATCACTTCCTCTCTGAGGCGTTTTTTTTTCAAGGGCTGGCGGTTCTGTGAAGGATCACCATTGTTCCAAGTCTTTTCTGTTGTAGATCATGCTGATCATTGTGGATCTGTGAAGTCCAGAACCTTAGGAACAGACTTTCTTCTTCATATCTGGTGGAATTTCTTTTGATTTGGGCATATTGTGCTACTGGTGAGACCTATAGAAGCCAACTTCCTGCTTCTGAAGATAATAATAATAATAATAATAATAATACATTTAATTTATAATGCACTTTACATTTGGATCAAATCTCAAAGATGTTCTGTTGAGGTGATGATGTGACCTAACCGGGCCGGTACTGATCAGGTTACTTCTATTCTAGGTAATTTAATATGTAACCATAGAAAGGTTTGAGTTATATATGTTTTTATTGTTACTTACTGTGATGTCTTGAACGTTACCACCGTATTTTTTTACGGCTAAAATCTGACGACTGCTGGCGGTATTTTACCGTAAAAAATATAGTCACTTCAAACAAGATCAGTCAGGTGATGGTGTCACTGAACCGGGCCGGTAGCGGTCAGGTCTGGGTGGTTCTAGTCCAGTAGGAACTAGTTTGGTAGTTTACCAGTCCAGTTAAATCCTATTTTTCCTGTTATTATAATCCGCCTGGCGGGTTAAAGGTTGATTATGTTTGGGTGCTGCGGAAAGAAAGAACTGCAACTTAATGGCGGTAAATGAGTTCAGTCTTGAACAAACACGCGTCGGAGGTGAGATGTAACTGCATCTGTCGGAGGAACCATTCCAGAATTTCATTTCGCTCATAATCGCTCTTTGCACATTGTTTAACTACATCCTTACATCTGGCCGACTAATTGCCCTCTCTTACGTTGGTGCAATGATGACATAAATCTGGCGGTTTGTTTAGGTGGCTAATTATAAAACTGTTGAGGCGCTGGTTTATGTGCGGCGTCCTGCTGTCTTGCTCGCCGTTTTCACGCCGCTCCTCCGTCATTCTCGACAGTCGGCCGAGAAAAACAACCGAGTTCCTGCAGAAAAACAGAAAGGAAAACACAAAAACAAAATTCCACTCTGGGGATGTTTGCTCATGAGGTGCTTCTTCCTCTCTTTGCATGTGTGAAACTTCCCGTATTTATCGGGCAGCGTTTGTTGCTGCGGGCGTCGAACCTCTCCGTCTGACACGGCTGGCGGTGGCACAGCAGTAACTGTGGAAAAGCCAGAGCTGGAGGAACGAGTGTCTCTGTGTGTGCAGGAGAGGAGAGGAGAGGAGAGGAGGAGAGAGAGGAATGAAAGGGTGGGGAGGTTCAGTGAGACGCAGGCAGAGGGGAGGGTGAGAGGAGGAGAGAGAGAGAGCGAGCGAGAGTGAGGGAGGGAGGGAGAGGGAGCTCGCTTCACTCCTCTTCTTTCGCAGCATCCATTCCGGTGAGGACCTGCTCCGGAGTGAGAGAGAGCTGCCAAACGTTCACACTGGGGAAGGAAAAGGACTCAAAATCCATTAAGGGGGGAGGAAATCAGGGCAAAAACACAATCAGCGCTCAGGAGCTTCAGATTTCACCTCCTCTCGCTCGGCCAGGGGTGTCGGAAAGTTTTGCATCCAGGGGGGACCCCTCCCCTCGTCGTGCTGGGGATGAGCGGCGGATGCTGAATTTCATTCCTGGAAGGGGAGCCGAGGAAGACAGCGTCTGGATTCACGCGCACACCGGAGCTGTGGGAGCGCTATCTCTCTCTCTCTCTCGCTCTCTCTCTCTCGGCCAACGGCGTCTCACTCTGCCAAGGTGGAATTATTAGGACCCCAGAATAAAATCTCCTCAGCCGGGAAAGTAAACGGATTACAGCACGGAATCAATTAAGGACCTGCCTGTCCACCAAAAGTAAGTTCTAATCTCCGGGTTTTGGTTCCCGATTCGGAGAGACTTGCCCCCTTTTTTTTTTTCTCCCCCCCCCCCCTCATTCTAGTGGAGCGGCAGCGGCGGCGGGCTTCAGACAGCTTTGTGGACTATAGCACACTGGATGGCATTTCAAGGTAAGGACAAACCAAGGGCTGTTTAGATAAACGGCATCAGGAGCCAAAAAAAAGAAAAAAAAAAGAAAAAGCTTTGCATGGGAGACAAAAAGCTGAAAGAAGGAGTCAGAATCCAACCGGTTCTGGAGGAGGAGCGAGAAGTTGGTATGAATGCCTTCATAGAATATTTAAATATCCCACAGCTGATGGAGAACATGATGATGATTTTTTTCTCTGCATGGGAAAAGAGTGCGTCTGCATACTCACACATGTGTGTTTGCCCGGCGAGGAGTCGCCTGCCTGCACAGCGATTCATCTCCCCGCTGCCTCCGTTTGCTTTCGGAGCTGGGGTGTCGCCGGGGGGAGGCTGCTGGTGGAAGGGGCATAATTGCCGTGGCTGTTTGCCCTCATCTCTGTAACAGTATCTGCAAGCGCAGGGAATGACTTTTATCTTGTGGCCCCCATTCATTCTCAATAGCGAGCCCCCCCCTCCCTCTCTCTCCCTCTCTCTCTCTCTCGCCCTCTCTCTCTCTCTCTCTCTCTCTAAAGGCGGTTTTATCTCTGCTCACAGGGAGGTGATGCCGTCCCACACCTATCGTCTTCAGTTTCTGCGCATTCACAAGTTTGTCGGCCTGTTTCTGCCGCTCCCTCTATCACTCCGTAGCCTTAGCCAAACGGGATCCGACTATCTCCTGGGCGATTGTGCCCACCTGATCGATACCAGACAAGTGCGATGATGCGTCGTCAGAGGCAACGCTTTGAAATATTAATGAGGCCGCGAGCGTCCTGTCGGTCCCCGCAAATATTTAACGGAATTGAATAATACATACCTGGTGTGAGATAACTTTTTTCTTGTAACAGTCTGGTCTTTGCCTCTGGATATAAAAAATTCAGAAGGAGCGTCTCTCCCATTGCAAGCAGGGCCACAGAAAAGGAGGGAGGAGGGGTGGGGTGTGGGGGGGCTGACAGGAAGCTGATGACAGCTCCTGTGTGCTGAATGTGAGGCCGGCGAGGCTATAGGTGGCTCAAATCACCAATTGTTCCCATGAATGTGAAACCTGATTGCACGCAGCTCTTGTGCACAAGTGCTTCTATTCAAATCACATTCGGCCTTCAGGAGGAGACGCGGCGCGCTCCTCCTCTTCCTCTTTAAAGGATGGGCCGACTCCTCGTCAGCTCTGTTCTTTTAATCTAATAAGCCACATGTACAGTAGGCATATGTCCGATCTGCGTTCTGTGTGTGTGTGTGTGTGTGTGTGTGCAGGAGAGAGGGAGTGGAGCTGCTCTCTGCGTGGGTGTGTATTTGTCGTAGCTGTGAGCTTCATCCCTTTTGATGTTTTATTGAGTGTTAACCACGAAACGAGGAGGAGTGCGGCTAAAACAAGGCGCTAAGACAAACTTTGTTCTCACTTGTAGTTCCTTATCTGTGAATTAGCATAGATGCATCTGCCTCCTCTTTCAACCCCACTGCACTGTAAAAAAACAACAACAAAAAAAAAAAAACGGAAAATCTTACGGTAAAATACCAGCAGAATTTTACCGTAAAATAAAAAGTCACCATGTAAAAGAAACTAAGTAAAATTTTGGTTTGAAGAACAGATAATGTCAACCTGGTTTCAGTTACATAGTTAATCACATAACAAATTACTGTAAAATTGCAACTTTTTTTAAACGACTGTCGAATGTTGACAGTAAAAGAGTCTTGATTTCTGATAAGTACCTCCGTAGTAGATACAGCGAATCATCGTAAATCAAGAAACAGTAAATACATTTCTTGTTTCTGGTCAGAATAGGTGGAAAACACAGAATTTTACTGTGAAAACACAAACTTTTGTTAAAGGAACAAAAACATAATCTTCATATATAACAAATTGTTAATAACCAACTTTTACCATTTAGCAACAGCATCCCAGAATTTCAACAGACAGAAGAAAGAAAATATACAGTAAATATTTGTGAAATAATGTTGATTTCATTCATTTACTAGTATTTTAGGTAATTTAGTAAGTAACCATTGAAAGGTTTACATTATATCCGACATTATTGTTATTTACTGTAATGTCTAGTTTTAACGGTACGATTCAGGCAACATCTGCAGGTATTTTACCGTTAAAAAATATGGTCACCGTGTACCAAATATTATGGTAAATTTCCATTTAAAACAGATATAATGTCAACCTGCTTACAGTTACATCGCTTATCACATATAATTACGGTAAGTTGCAACTTTTTGTAAACTTGAACCGTAAAAATTGTCAGTGGGGAATATTGTAAAACACAACCGTCGAATGTCAACAGTAAAAGACGGTTAACTTCTATTCAGTTTCAGTTTCAGTTTCATGAATGAAGAAAGGGTAAATAACTTTCTTGTATCTGGTCAGAATATGTGGAAAACACAGAATTTTACCGTGAAAATCAAACAAACTCAAGTTTTTAACATTAACATAATTGCGTTAAACTGTTAGTTTTGGTAATGAAGTATGAAACCATAAAAAGGTTTACATTTTCATTCTTATTTACCGTAATGTCTTGAACATGGTCACGATATTTTTTACGGTAAAATTCTGGCAACCACAGTTTCTGGTATTTTACCGTAAATTTTACAGACTTTTTTTTCCAAACTTTTTTCTGGATCTGGTTAATTACTAGGGGAGGAGACTGCAAGTCAGCTGCAGGGCTTGGTGTGTGTGTGTGTGTGTGTGTGTGTGTCTGTGTGTGCGTGTGTGTGTGTGTGTGTGTGCAGGGAGTGTCTATGTGTTTCTTCCCCCTCCACTGGATCCAGTGGACGTTTTCCATGATTCCAAACATCCACTGCATCATGGCGGCAGCCAATCCCCTACCTCATGATTATTCAGCGCTGTTGACAGCGTCGCCACACGGGGCAGAAATCAGACGGAATAACTTTTGCTGAAAGGAAAAATAAGAAGAAAAAAACACGCCGTTTTGATTTATTACTCAGTTTGAATCAGTATTCACGCTCGCTGCCAGGTAGTTGAAATCTGACACACCTGCTTCCAAGTACCATAAATCATTTGCATTCCTGTGAGTCTTTTTTTGATTTGGTATCTGCTAAAATATCAGTTTTGGGTTTTTTTTGTTGCATAGCTGGTCTTACTTTTTTTAATAACAGGATTTTTAGTTAGTTGGTGCGATGAGGCTCCTCATTGTTGAGGTGGGGGTTCCCTAAACGATGTCGTTGGACAATCAAAGCATAAGGAGTACAAAAAAAAGACTTTATAGGTTTATATCCAGTATGTAATTAATATAAAGAACATTTTCTCTCGTATTACTGAACGTTAAATGAAATAAAATATCTCTTATGTTAGAAGATCAGAGAATAACCTTTTCTTTTCAATGAAATCAAATAAGAGAGTTCAACGCAATCGTCTACTTTTCAATGTGTTAAAGTGTTTGGACCGTTGATGTTTTAATTAAAAGCTGGTGGCGCTGTAATTAAAGCCCGGCAGAACCATCACGGAGGGACCGCTGTCCTCAGAATGTAAGGTCCGTCCACCTGAGACTAGAAGTTCAGTTCAATGCGCTCAACAGAATACAATAATGTCAGTGTCACAAACCCCGCCCATAAATCTAGACATTAATGAATAGATGGAATTTTCAACAAACACATTTCATGGTCATTTCCTTAGCAGTTAGCTAAGGTTAGCTTTAGCAGCATTAGCATCTACACTTAATAAAGCCAGAGAAAAAAGCTTACTAAAGCATTTTTTTACCTCGCCTATGGGGCTAGGGGCATAACTACCCCCCCCCAAAAAAATAAAACCAGATGGATTTTTTTTAATATAATTTTAGGTGTGCATGATCTGGAGCGGGGGTCGCAGAGGGGGCCGAAATTAAAGATGGCGACCGCTTCGAGAGTCCTAACAGGACTCAAATTGGGCCATGGTTACGACAATTTATACGTATTTTATTTACTCATTTTATAGACAGTTTATAGACAAACAAGGAGAATAAAAACTATTCAAATTACAGACCAGTTAGAAATAGATCATTTTAATTTCTCCCTCTCTATCAGCAGAGTTTCACAGAATCTTTTCCAACGAAAGGTTTTTATTCACAAGCGTCAACGACACTCAGAAAAATATGATTTTCAAGTTTCCTCTCTAATCGAGGGAACTTTAAATTACCCTTGGTTAATGGCTAGACTGATTTCTTTCTTCTCCCAGAATAAAAGAGTAAAAATAAACTGTTGCTCCTCGTATCTCTCCCTGCAGCCAGGAGCAGCTGCTCCTCAGAAAAACAGTCAGGCGTATGAACAGACTAAGGTGTGATGTGTTTCGTTTTTGACGTAACAGCACTGACACGCGTTGAACCGATGTTGATTGACACGTTGATTGGATGAACGCTGATATCTGCCCGCTATCGCAGAGCATTCTGGGATTTGTAGTGTCTATGGTGTTTGCGCTGTTTACCAGCTAACCAAATATTATAGAAATTAGATAATGTCTCGCCTTGATTTTGACATGTGTGATCTACAGGATTGCATTTCAGTCCGCATTGCTCGGTACTGATGGGTATGACCTGTCGCATATTTGTTCATGGCCAGGTGAAGCCCCGCCCTCTTCGGCAGCCAACTATTGGAATTAATTTCTTTAAAAAACCTTTCGCCATCACAACACACAAGACATAAAGGTCACATGACACAAAGATATCAAAGCCGTTATGGTGGCGATGTTAAAGGAAGTGTGGAAAATACGTACCGGGATCAGCTCCTTCATCCGGATCCGCTGAATCATCTGATAAGTTCTGCCCTGTCATCCGCTAAAGCATCCTTCAAACTTCCATCAAAGTCTGTCAAGCAGCTTTCTGTGCAATCCTGCTAACAGACGGACCGACGGAGGTGAAGATGGATGAGGAGATAGGAATAGTTTTTGATGTAGTTTCACTTCTACCACAAAGATACCCGTCAGCTCTTAAAACCCATTCATCTGGGGGATTTTCTGCGTTTGTAAGTCCCAACGGAAACTCAGTATCCGGAGAAGGATTGTTACGGCGGCTGATTTCCGTGCACAGGAAGTGGGCTTTCATTTGACTGGAATATTTCTTCCTTCTAAAAAGTTTGTGAATTTCTGTGACTTTTTTTCGGCTCACTTTTGTCACCGACACTATTCTGCGATCTTAGTTCTCACATCTTTCTATCAGAGGCAATGTTAACTTCTTTTGTGCCTCAGTATCTCCTCTGTGGAACCGGACAACATTAGCGTATGTGAGCTAAGTGTTGCAAATTAGCATTAAGCTACAAACACTGAAGTCGGTGCGTCTGGTTTCAGATGCTGCAGAACCACCATGACTTTATGTCCGTGTCAAACAAATACAGTCTAACTACTGCAGACCGGGAAGACCTCAACGACAGTTCTGGAGATGCTCTGACCCAGTCGTCTAGCCATCACAATGTTGCCCTTCTCAAAGACGTTCAGGACCTTCTGCTAGCTTATCATTCCTCCTTTCTACGCATCAGGACAAAATATTCCATAGCCGCCCGCCCACTTACATGCATGTTATTCACATGTCAGTGGTCATAATGTTACGGCTGATTAGTTTTTGCTCAAATTTGAATCATTTTGCAGCCTAAGAAGCCAACTGTCTAATTGAAAGGGTATGAAGATATCTGGATCGGAGTCCAACCTTCATCTGAAGGTTCTGGGACTGGCGTGAGAGCGATTGGACCCGGCCATTTTCTTTCAACCGAACAGAAGTTTGGATTGACTCGGCTCTGGTTTTTTTTTTATTTTGCGAAGCCAAAAACCTGCTGTCTGCTGCTCACGGCTTTTATTTCACCCCCGTTGGGCTTCGACCTTCTGTTGAGTTTAGGACGATTGGAGCATATGGCAATAATTAAAATTGCGTTTGTCAAAATCTACAAATGTGTTTACGACACCAGACATCGATTTTCTGCTGACAGGCAGAAGAACGCCGCGTTTCTGAACACAAGATGTTAGAAAGGAAAAAAGAAACGGTAAATTAAGTAACACATGCTGTAGAATATGTAATATGTAATATGTATATTAGTCTTAAATTAAGATAGGATAAGTATTATGTTCGTATTTGCTTCATAAATCTTACATTTTGGCGAATAATATTTGAAATATCAGGTTAAAAATGTGTTATAAAGTAGTTATAACACATTTGGTCCTGGTTTGCTGGAAAAACAGATGTAAGTGGAGCTCCTTCCCAAAGATTCATGTACCCAGAACCAGAACGGCGTATTTTTAGCCTCTCCATTAAGGACATTGAAAAAGAAAAAAATCAATGGTGACAGACTCGGTTTCAAATGTATTTATTCTTCCTCCTATGACCTTTGGGTAGAGTTGGGGGTATGCATTTGGTAAATATCCGATTCTGCCTGTCTCAAAGACAAAGCTCCATAAACGTGAATAATACAAATAAAAAAAGCCTCTATGAGTGTTAATAGGGTTCCTTATTTAAAAACATGTTTCTATACATGTAACTCGTGTATTTAGTTTAGTTTACTGTATTTGTTTGACACGGACATAGAGTCATGGTGGTTCTGCAGCATTTAAACCCAGACACACCGACTTTAGTGTTTGTAGCTTAATGCTAATTTTCAACAGTTAGCTCACATACGCTAATCTCACAGGCTAATATGCGCTTGATTGTTGTTCCCTCTTAGACACCGACATGTTTAAAGGCGCCGTGATGAGCTATGTTCACCTCTGCAGCAGTGAACGCATCGCTGACTTCCGGAGACAAAGAAAAAGACCCGGTTCTTAAAACGGAGGCGTGGTCAGCTGGAGTCCGAGCCGTGAACGGAATCGGCCGATCTGCCCTCAGCGCCTTTGAATCCCTGATGAGGCGAAACGCAATCCGCTCAACCAGCTGGGTCGTTGACTGGATACGCTTAGTCAACGCGATCGATTGCCGCTAAAAAAAAAAAGAGAGGGAAAGAGTTCTACTAGAGAACGACTCGCCGAGAAACAATTGTGTCCAGTCCCTTCCTGCAGTGCATTGTGGGAGAAGAAGCTCGGATATCCAGCTGAACTATTGCGCTGATATTATTATCAACCCTTTAATGTCTTCGCCAAGAAAAAAAAAAAGAATCTACGCATTTTTCGTTTTTTGGAATTTATCCATTTTTATATCGTAGCGCTCTAAATTTAGCATAAAATGAGAATAAGATAATTATATCCGGATGAATATATGCATGTCATGGAAAATAAGTCAGTTGATCAGAATCCTTGGGAAATGCAGCCTCCCCAGTTTCCCGTTTTTGACCTGTGGTGTCCCTCAGGGCTCCATCCTTGGCCCCTTACTTGCACAGAAACAAACAACCATCCCTACTCACACCCAAGGGTAATTTAGAGTCACCAGTTTAACTATATTGAATATTTCTCGGCTGGGGGAGGAAGCCGGAGTAGCTGCAAGGTAGTGTTGTTCATGAAAGTGTTAACGTTTAAGTTTGTAGTCGATACCATCCAGCTGTTTGGGGGGTAAAGGGGAATGAAATAGGTTTTATTCATATCTAGAAAGTGATAAAATAGCATTAAAAAATGTGCTGAGGTGAAATAACCGGAATAAGGGCGAATAAATGTTGTTCTGAATGAAAAAGTACAAAATGAAAAGAGCACCAATGCTAGCTGGATAATAAAATACTGTGAAAAAAAATCCACTCTTTCTAAACTGGGATCAGCAGTATCAGTAGCATTTTATTGCTAACGGTAACTAGCTCTTTCACATGCTAATAAAAGCTTGTTAACGGACGGTTCTGTTCTGTTCCTTCTGTTCTGCTGCCCCTCGTCTGTGGATTTCCCTCCCTGACCGTCTGAGGGCTCCACAGACGACTGGGACATTTAAAAAAGGACTTAAAACTTTCCTCTTTAGCAGAACCTATAACTTTTAATTAACATTGCAGCTTTTTGATCATATTCATGTGATACATTTTTTATTGATGCTTTAATCTACTTTTACCTTGTAGCACTTTGAGATTTGATCCAAATGTAAAGTGCGATATCAATTAAATGTATTATTATTATTATTAACGAAGGAAGGAAGAATTGAAGGGGACCCTTATTTTATTCTAGTAGTTCACATTTCAGTCACTAGGGGGAGCTTCTTTTTTTTTTATGAAATACACAGTTTTTTGAGCAAAACTTCACATAAAATCAAAGGGATTGCTTGTGCAACTCAGGGGATTGGGGGCTTTTCTGGGGAATGCCCTTGATGTCGGGGTCGACAGCGGAGGTCTACGTTGTCATGGCTTTGAGCCGGTGATGAATCAGTGCACGTTTCATGATGATGTCATCCCTCTCCCTTGCAGTCAAAGACTCTTGTAATCAGAGGAGTGTAGTTTGTATGCCGATATTCCCCGGCGATGATGTTTTACAGTACGTACATTATGTACTTTGTGTCTCTGCTCCTTATACGATGTGATTCAGTCAGAATTAATCAATTAACCAATAAGTAATTACACGAAAAAACATCACCAGTCGAATCGCCGATGTTTCATTACTAACCAGCGGCTTTTTTAAAAAACTAATTAAGGTAAATGAAATATTGACGCGGTAAAATAACCTGCCTTTTATCGGAACAGCATAGAATGAACGATGCTGGTTCATTTTTAGCATCAATTATGTGTATTCTCCGTATTAGCTGATTTGAAATATTTTCCAGCCTCGGTTTACGGCGGTGAAGCCGGGGTATTTAGAGTATCAACTGCTGAGCTCTTTAGAAGATAACGGAGGTGGTGGGAGTCCGGCATCAAGGTTGAAGCGCTTCCTCACATGTGCAAAACCTTTGTTGTGGTCATTGTTTGGTTTTAGCCGAGCTTTATCTCGTCATCTCATCCACGGACGAGGATGAGTACGAGCAGAGTGGATCAAGGGCCGGGTATTAAGATTAGAAAATGTGTCGAGCGTGCTTAAAATAAACATGGAGAATATAGGTAATCTGAGATTACTGCAAAAATATGAACATATGTGCATGGATTATTACCAGAGCAAATTTGACTGTGCAGGAAAATGAAGGACTGCTAAATATATTGGATTGTAATCCTAATCCGGATTTTTGTTTCCCAAAAGTGAATGAGGATACAAAGGTAATGTTGGTGTTTAAAACGTTTGCACCACCCAGGAAAACAATGGAAGCTCAAAATGCAAAAGGTCATCTTAAGTGCCAGCGTATAGTTCAGCGTATATTGGATAAAACTCTGGGGAAAAGATATAACTTTTTTCCCAAGTGGTGTTATCTGCATTGTCTGCAAAACGTGGAGTGGATGTGGAGAGGGATCACAAAGCTGTTCAGTAAACTGCTATGACCTCTGACCTCAGAATCAAGTAGTACATGACAGGGCCCTGATTTTAAGTATTTATTTATTTATTTATTTATTTATTTATTTATTTATTTATTTATGTATTTATTCATTCATCATTATTATTTTTATTGTATTTATTTTAGTTGCATTTTTTTTTAACAAATTAAATTTTTTTCATGTATTTATTGTTATTATTCATATTTAAATTGTATTTATTTATTATTATTATTTTAAATTTTATTTATTGAGTTGTGTTTTATAAAAAAAAAGGAAAAAAAACTTTTTTTACTGGCTTATTTTATTTATTCATTATTTTCATTATCATTATTATTGTATTATTATTATTATTATTAGTTGAATTAATTAATTCATTTTATTTAATTCTTTGATTATTTCTTTTTAGTTCATTAAATCAGTGACTAACCTTCATCTCAATATTGATAAAAAGAAAAAATCACCTGTATAATTTTTGTGGTAATGTATTAAAACATGTATTAGACAACGATTTGAGCGCCATGGAGTCTGAGATCCCGCTGGCGTGATCCTCCACGGATCTCTGGGGTTCACTACGGAATATGGAATCTGGTCTTAGAGGTGGTGTCGTTCCGAAAAGCAGATACCAACATCAGCATGTGGACCATAATACACGTAAATAAAGGTTTGGGTTTGGGGTTAATGCTAAAATGAACTCAGATTCCGAAGTGTATTCCAAATATGGTGCTGCGCCCTCATAACGGTCCACTTGTGCCCCACGGACGGATCTGGAAAATGTCTTGTAGTCCTTTCTTTCCAGCAGTAGTGTAAATGTCAGAAGGAGGATACTTCCTGCGTCTCGGCGGAGACTTCAGACTCTCTAACAGCACTTGAGTCTCTCACACTGGACCGGCTCCAGACGGCAGACGATGAAAGGCTCTCAGCAGGATTCTGGCCCGGCTCTTGTTAGTGCAGGTCACTGATGCTGGCCTCCACTGGGTTTATAGCCGGTGTGGACTTTAGTACAGTTTGGATGTTTTTTTTGGTACTTCCTGATGCTTTAACGAGTCTGTGGGGAAGAGGAAGTGCAGGAAAAAGGCGTTGTTGATTCGGGTGGGTGGGGGTCGAGGATGACTCCGTTCCCCCTGATAGTGGAGGATCAGGCGAGGCGACGCCGATGACTTTTCATCTCCCGGTGGGAAACGACCTGAAAGCAAAGCATTTTAAAAGGCAGTTTAAGAGGGAAACAGGAGATAAAAGGCTTTACGAGGAGAGGGGATCCAGGAGGGGGATAATCATTCTCCTGGAGGAGTGAATCATTCGTATAATTGCTCTCCCTTTATTGGATTTCACAGTCTGAATGTCATTCTTGACCTTTCGTTTAGAGTACGAGAGGAAAGCCGAGACGACGCCAGATTAATTCCTGCACCGACATAAAAAAAAGTTCCTTTATGCCCCGACTGTTGGGTGAAGTTTGCGAGTACAAATCTTCTTGACTCAAGGAGAACAAAAAAAAAAAGACCCCATAAAAGTCAAAGTATTGATCCGTCACTCAAGTGAAAGTGGTCCAACTGAACCGCATGTCAAATTAATGCAATGTTAATTTAAGGGGTCGGGAATTTTATCTCTGCCTCTATTACTGACAATCAAAGGTGGAGAAAGTTTATTCGGCGCCTCTGACCTTCATGAAGAATTCTGGTACTTGAGCTTTTCCCGATACTGTTGACCTTTTGAACGTTGAACTATGTTATTGTTTTCACCGGGCTCCTTGTTTCAAGCCCATGCCATAAAAAAACCCTGACTTTAGGTCATGGCCGCCCCCCGAGATCGGCCGTGTTAAAGGGATAACTCAAGGACTATTTATTGGAACATCAAGGAAGGACTGGATTGATTTTGGGGAAACTCAGTCGTTAGTTTTCAACACTCGGCAAACGTGTTTGGGTCATAAATTCTCAAGCTCTGGTCTGACTTAGCCCAAATTTGGGGCATACGAACCGACATGAGGAGATCTATCGTGTTAATTTCATATTTTCTCTATCAGTTCATATTTTACTCACTAGGGGGAGGTTGTTTTTTTTAATGAAAAACACTGTTTTCGGGACATAACTCAAAAAACATCTCATGTTTCATATTCAGATTTTACACCTTCATAGTCTTTAGTGTGAGGAAGCACTGGATTGATTTTGGGGATGGTCAGTTCTATAGTTCTGACACTAGGTGGAGCTTTACCTCCAAATTTTTTGGACCATAAATTATCAAGCCTTGGTCCGATTTTGTCCAAATGCCGTGTAGACAAATCAATATTTCTTATATATATATATATATATATATATATCATGTTTTACTGAAATAGTAAATGTTTTACACACTAGGGGGAGCTTTTTTATTTCTTACGAAAAACGCTGTTTTCGGACATAACTTCTTTGCAGTTGGTCGCATTTAGTCCAAATTTTGTTCGTATGAATAAAGTCAAGGAGATCCACCTTGTGATTTTCATGTTTTACTCTTATAGTTCTTACTTTTCTCACTAGAGGGAGCTTTTTTATGAAAAAACAGTTTTTAATAACTTTATATTTAATTTCAGGAGTTCTATCAGAGGGATTGCTTCTTGAATAACGCAGGGGGCTGGGGGACATTTCCGGGACATAACTGCTGCTGGGGACGACAGCGTAGCCTAGTTTCTTACTGACTTTGCTCGTGAACTTGCGTAAACTTTGCTTCCATGTGTTAATCCACTCCCACCGGATCCTCCTCCTCTGTTTTCAGGGTTTTGTATAAATAGCCAATAAATGTTGATGAGGGGTTTTGATTCAGTGTCGCCGTGAGAATTTACGGCGGGCCTCCTACTTATATTCTTATAATTAAAGATAGCTATCATCCAGGCAAGACCCTCATTAAAGCTTTTGGTACGCCGCCGCCGCCGCGGCGCTGGAGGAGTCGATAAAAAACCCTGATCTCAGCTTCTTCTTCCGCCCTCTCTATCACCGCAGCGGCTCTTCTAAGCCCGATCCGTGTGCTGCCACCGGTCCGACTGTTGAGGTGGAGGGGCGACAACTCTTTCAGAGGAGGCGGAGGAGGTTCTGAAGGAACTGTCTCTCTCTCTCTCTCTCTCTCTCTCTCTCTCTCACTCTCTCACTCTCACTGTCTGACTATTTATATATATCCTTTCATAGGTCTGTATGAGGGTCGTCCTAAATGGCACATCAAGCTGGTCAGATCTCAAACGGCTCAATGCATCCCATAATAAAGCCGGACCACCGGACCGCCGGACCTGGATGGCCCATTTGTGTTTTTGATGAACTTCTAAATTTACGCCCTGACCTTTACTTCAAAGCGAACAGGAAGCCCAGCCTCGGATAATGAGGGTGAATTAAAAATCAATGAACATGTATTAGAGGGAAATCCGTCAACAGGGGGGGCTTTTCTTTTCTTGTGATGGAAGACTGAACAGGGGTGGACGTGCTGGGGGGTCGGTGGGGGGCTGGGGTCCCGGTCGGAGCTATGCAAGCTCAAAAAAAAAAAAATGTAAGCCCTATATTAAAGATAACATATTTTAGTTAATTGTAAAATGTAATCTTATTGTGATGCATATTTGTCACTAAAATGTTCAAGAAACCTGAAAAAAAGATATTTGTGTAACGTGTTTCATAACATGACATATAATAAATACATGTCCCCTTCAAAATAATGTAAAATCCTAAAAATATACATATATACATAATATATAAGTGATTGAACTGAAATGTTTTCATAAATAACAGATTAACTTAGATTCATATGTAATGTGATTACTTTAAAAAAAAAGTTATTAACCTAAGCTTAAATGGTGGCGGCTTAAATTAGAGGTATATTTTTGAACAAATTGAACTTAATATTCATAAAGAGGCTTTTGTTTTTCTACTATCAGCTTAAAATAAAAATGAAGTGGATTCAAAATAATGGATTAATAGATCAATAGAAATTATTTTTGTGATACATATTTGAATTTAACATTGATATTTTAACATTTAGGATTTGGGATTTTCCTTTAGATTGGACTTTTAACATTTACTTTAAAAAAAGATTTTAAACATTTTAAACCACACTTAAATTAGGATTCAAGTCATAATAAAACACTTAATATTTAGATTTAATATTGCATCTTTGTAAAAAAAAAAAAAGAAAAGCTGGCTAAGCTTTGCATAGCTAATGACTTTTGGCATTTAGATAAAACATAAAGGTTTAGCATCTTAACATTCAGATTTAAGGATGATCATTTAACTTTTAGGTTTACATTAAAGAAAATGGATTTTATTATGTATATCTCGTCGCTGTGGTTTAAGAAAAGTAAATACGAACAGTTCATGATAACTGTTGTAAATGTGATGTGAAAAAAGTGGCTTTAATAATCTGACTTCACCTTTTAGACTTTGTTCAAACCAAAAATGTGTCAACAATATTCATATATTTTATTTATATTTACTGTTATTTCTGCAATAAACTGTTCCATTAGCGGCTGAGTGACTTTTTTAAGACATATGTGTTCCCTGAAGACATCCCCTTAAAGACACGCACACACACACACACACACACACACACGCACACAAAAACACACACATTTGAATAATTTAGACGCCTTGAACGCGTTAAGGGGCATTCTTTCTGAAAGCACTCGGCCGGAAGTCATGGGATTATCCTACATGAGTGCGTCGTCATGACTCTTCAACATGTTCGCGTTGCTTAAGAGAGGAGAAACCGCTCCGTTTATTTCAGCTACGTATCGACTTAATGACCTGACAGGCTACAAATATGCTCCAACTAAATCATCGCGATTTTGCAGTTTATGCGGATGCCTGGCGACGTGAGCGTTCCGCTTCAGGTTTAAACTCCGGTGGTGGATTGAGGATGCCGCTAACTTTTCTTTTTTTTTTTTTGCCCTGCAGGGAGTGAAAAGAAATGAATCCAAGAACTGAATGTAGGGGAGTTTGATTGGCGCATCAGGATTTGAAAGCCTGTTAAAAGCACTTTCTCCGGCCGTAGTAATGACGACTTTGTATCCTCCGTAAAGTGTGGTTGAAAAAGTACATTCACTTAACAATTATTGTCCTGTTAGGAATTGAAAGACTTCCTCCTCGCCTTTCCTGGCCGCTGCGTCTCCGCCACATGGGTTGCCTATACGGCGATTTCCTCTTTTCCGGTGCATCATCCGGTGTTACCGTTTGTGACTCACTCCTTTCAACTGTCAGGAGGAAATAATAAAAAAAAAAAAAGTGCTTCAATAATTTATTCCTTGGGTGTCTCCTCCCCCAGATCAATCGCAAAACAAAGACCCTCTACAAAGACGGTGGGCACAAGGCCACATGTGATCACTTCCCCTTTTTTCGTCGTCCTACTGAGACTCAATTATTTCCAAGTGTTTGTAAGCTATTGTAGAGGGGGGAGAGAGGAAAACTTTGATGAGACATGAAAATGGATGCTAACAGAGAGTTTATTAAACAGAGAGGGAGGAAGAGGAGACGGAAAAGCAAAAAAATGATGCGCTGCAACATCCTCTTCCTCATCGAGACGCCATTAAAGGTGGAAAGGGCTGATGGAGCAGGTTGGAGGACTTGCACCATCAGTGGGAGGCGGAACGACCACCTACGCTCTTAGAAAAGAAATATACATTCTTGTTATTTTGGGAAGTAAATAGTTTCCTCTTTGACGATAAAAACACGGGAGTTTGATCGCATTCATGTAATAGTGAAAGGTTTTAGGTTTTACATAATTGTGTTTAGTGAAGTCAACATAATGACATGAAACATACTTTTATTCTTCCTCTACCTTTAAGTATAACTGTTATTAGAATGTCTTAATAAAGACAATTAAGTGAGCTTTAATTAATGATTACTATTTTGTTGGATTACTTTTATTGGAACATGAATGTTGTTTTCCTTCTATGACTTATTCATGTCGAAAAAACTAAATTGTCGCATCTTTTACATTTAAAATATTGCAGGTTTTATTGCGTTAATGGAATAATAAAAGATTGGGAAATTATATAATTGTGTTTGGTGAAGTCAAATGATCTTCAGGAATATATAAAATCTTACAATTCATAAAAGCCGAATGATGAAGCGTCGTAAAATCAACATAACTATCTTTTTTTTTTTTTTTTTACAATTTCTGTGTTTAGTAGATTCAACATAATTGTGTTCAGTAAATGAAATATGACAGCTGATTAATTAAGTCATTATGCATATATATATATATATATATAATATATATATATATATATGCATGATGACCCTTCAGGTTCGGAAAGCGATATTCTGTCACGTTATACATAGATCAGCCGTAACATTACCGACAGGTGAATTCCGAATAACGCAGATTATTTCGTTCAGGGGGGGTTGGGTGCACAACACAGGGGATTGGGGACTTTTCGGAGATATACTCTTGCAGGTCCAGTTTCAGTTTGAAGTGTGGACTAATTCATATCACCGTGGTTCATCATCTCATCGACTCAACGCCTAACCTCACTGTCAATCACGGACATCATCATCATCAGACATGTGGCGGCCATCATTGGAGATGTGATTAGAGACGCCGGGTACGTTGGCGGGAGCCTCTCCTGCTGCTGACTAAGCGCCGTTAACGCTTGGGTAATGAAGCCAACCTTTCAACATGTTGGATTGCGCCATGTGATGCACACCCACCGCCCACTGACTGAACGGGTCACCGTCGTTTAAAGCGCCTAGAAATGCAAATGTCTATTCGCCGTTATTAAGAGGCGATGAAGGGATTCGTCATCTGGTGCCTCAAAGTCAACATTCCACACCAGCAGGAGGAAAACGCCGGCGATCCGATGGGTTTTTGGAGACGCCTCCGCTTCAGAAGCCGAATTATCTTCTTTTTGGAACTTTTCCAACAATGAATCCTTGTTGACGGCGAGCTCAGGAAAACCCAGCTTTAATGAGGGAGTGGGCTGAACTTTCATTAGGTTCTAAGTAGGTCAGCGTCTGCGCAGGAGCCCGTTACAGCAGATTATACGCCTACCTCCGAAAAAGTACACCTGAGAGACGAAGGTAGAGCTCAAACTTTGTGCTCTAACATATTTATGGCGTTGATTTGGGTTTGGTATCCCTCAGGAAGTGATGGCGGTGAGAGTTCTTCGACTATGGCGTGTTGCCATATTCACGACTTTGAGGAAGACGACATATGAGGCAGAATATATGACCGATAGGATTCCAACTACAGGAATCGTAAACAACTAGTTTTACTGAAAAGATCTTAATAACCTTTACTGTGGTACAACCTGGTGAGTCAACCTGGATGACTCACCTTTATAGAGAGAAAAACACAAATTCTGCTTTCTACCCATAAAACCTGAAGAAGAATGTCATGTCATCAGTGTACGAAATGAGGTGTAACTGGGTCATGCAGCAAAACTAGGATCCCATCTTTGATTGACTCGTACGTTCTGGAGTGGTGTAGTCAAAGTCTGGACCTGAACCTCCGCTGAGGTGCTGTGGTGGGACCTGAAGAGATCAGTTCTTCCTCACAAAAACTCCAATATTGTTTATTATTGTTCATAAGAGTGGGCCAACCACCACCACAGCGACGTCACACACTGACCATCAGTTCTCAGACGGGTTTGGTTGAAATATTAAGATACAAAGTTCAGCGGGAGCGAAAACTTTGTATGTATATCGTCGATTAAGGCGTTCAATAACCTTTAAAATCATCATTTAAAAAATAGCATTATTGGCTTCTTCCAAAACCTACATCTAGTTTGAATATGCGATACGTCTCAGTACGAGGAGCGTATCAGAAGAGGAGAGCGGGAGAGGACATCACTCCTTCATCGCACGCTATTTGAGCACAGATGGATCGTGAAATATTTCATCGTACATCCTCTCTGCGTGGTGTGTATGCAGCTTTGTTTCCTCTCCTCCCCCGCTATCATCGTAGTCCAGTTTATTCCTCCAGACTGCTGTGAGTTAGAGCCACGTCTCTCCTCCTCCCGTGATAAGATCTTATACTTAGGATTCATGACTCATTGGCATTCATGGCGATGTCGAGGCAGACAAAACAGATTCATTCCAAACATCTTTATCAGCCTTGATATGTTTATCTGCACCGACTACTCATTTCTGTTTTCTGTTCCATGTTGTCTCTATATTTGCCTTAAATAAGATTTATAAGACGATATAGCCTTTTACCTCAATGTCGAATTTCCATTGATTTAGTGCGTAAACAAGTGCTAGCGGTCAGAACAACAGCCGGTGTTAGCAATGTGTGTGAAAAACTGTTGCTAAATGATGCTATGTGGAAAAACCTATAGCGAAATGTGAATGTGAAATATCACGAGAAGATCATTTTAGACATCAGTACTGAACTGTGTGAGGTGGAGAATAGAGAGTCATCTGCATACAGAGCGTTTATATAGTTTGAATAGGAAGCAAGGAGCTCAGTGTTCTCATTTGTTGATTAACTTAAAGACATTTCTTAAAGTACTTACTCTAAATTAAAGTTTTTGTGCCCAACTTATAAATTTTAGTTGTAAATACCTCATTTAATCGGGTCACTTGTGGAAGTATTTCTTTTGAAATTATAGACAATTATCTTTTTACAGTGTG
This sequence comes from Lophius piscatorius, assembly GCA_009660295.1. Classification (NCBI taxonomy): domain Eukaryota; kingdom Metazoa; phylum Chordata; class Actinopteri; order Lophiiformes; family Lophiidae; genus Lophius; species Lophius piscatorius. The sequence continues at coordinate 46,700 of VRLP01002146.1, read as the reverse complement.
TTATACCCCTAAACCCTAACCTTTAACCCTAACCCTAGTTATGAAAAAGATAAGAGCAGCAAATGCAATTATATAAATTACTTTTGGAGTATCATGAGTGTAAAACAACAAAATTTTAAAAAAAAATGGCCGCATGAAGAAGCTTCTAAATGCTTGTGTGGACTATAATATACTTGATGTGTCCAACACCCACAGGGAGGCGGCCGTGAGAAGGGAGCGTGGTGAACCATCAAACATGGCCGGAGGTGAGATATGACCTAAATAGTGGCGAGCAGAGAGGAGGATTATGAGAAAATGAAACTGTTTTTTCAGTGGAGAAAACCTTTCAGCCTTCAAAGGGTTTTGTTTGCAGGTGTATCGGGCCGCTGGGACGCCACGATGGGGCTGAGAAATACGGCGCCTACAACCTCGTCACGCCGAATCCTCGCTGACTTTATGCGAAAACGAGAAATCGTATCAGAATCGTGACTGCGATCGTTAAAAACAAAAAAAGAATGAATATATCAAGTCGATGGTCTCCGACTACTGGGAGCAACTATGATTTTCTGTTCCTCAAAAAGTTTCTGTACAACCAGGAATGAAACGACATCTTACGTTAACCCTGACAGCTGAGATGTCCAGAGGAAGACGAGGTGTCCAACTGTGTGTCACCGGATAACGGGTGGTGGGGAATATTATGGTTCTAGTTGGAGCATTTAGAGCAACACAGTGACCCGAGGATTGACCCTCGTGGAACAAGTGGAACAAGTCCTTGCAGGAAGTTTTTGGTCAACATGGGGGGACTGGTGTTTTTGACAGAAGATGAGATAAATGAGGATGATTGGGCTCATTTGCGGACAAGTTAAGAAACGTTTAAGGCGACACAGACTGTATTGGGTTTGGTTGAACTTGCATCGATTGTGGGAAACATCATCGTAACTTCCTGGAAGAACGGATCAATGAGCCTCGGGCCTCCATGACCCCGTGGCAACTTCACCACTTCCTGCGCCGTACTCCTTTTTAGCTATCAGAAACCGCAGCACAGCAGGAAAAACCCAACAAGACTCACAGTTTTGGAGATGCTCTGACTCAGTCTTCCTCAAAAACATTGTGGCTTAACAACTACTGACTCCCTTGCGTGGAAAGTACTTTGCTCTTCTTACCTTTTAAGTGCAGGCAATGATAAAAACAAATTATTGCAAGAGTGGTTGGAGCGCATCAACAAGTAGCCGCAGAGGGCGGATTTTTAATTTAAAGGTAAAATATGCAAAACATGCAAACCAGCCGCCCCACATTCATGCGCACATGCGAAATCAGGGTGTCAATGAGGAGAATAGATCGCAGATAAAGGTGATGTACGTTTGTCTCTTTGCATGTTAGAGGACAGATTTTAACGAAATGTCAGAGGAATGTTTTGGCATGTGAGAAAATGCAATATTGCGTCTTTCACAGTATTTACAAGGAAAAGTATTTATAAGGTGTATACAGTAGTGTCACAATGTGGCTTTTGCTGTATTTGTTCTATTGATCTTCCCTTTGGGGTGGAGCTGGGGGCTCAGTGGGCTGAACAGAGACGCAGAAGTGGAAGGTGCAGGAGACGAGCGGCTACAGAGTATCTGAGATTTAGAGGCTGTCGGGTAAAATTATGTATTATCATTGCCTTTTAATTATTCTGTCATTATTTGTTATTTCATTTTTTGTGTGTGTTTGTTGGTATATAAATGTGTACACTGAATTGCAGCTCCCAGGGGTTGGCGGCGCGGCGGGAGAGGTCGAAACATTCATTTTTGTAACTTTTTTCATAATTGTGACAAAGTCATCCGTCCTATGTTTTTGGAAAATAAAAATAAAAACTTGTACACCAAAAAAAAGAAGAGAAAACTGAATAAATGAATTCATTTCCTCGGAGAGAACAATAATGATAATGATGATGTTTTTCAGATTAAACTTCTTGAACTTGTTTTCCAAATTTGCATATTCAGGTTCTGAAATTGCTGTTTTCATTGAGACAAAACCGCTAAACGGCAACAAAAGGATTTAATTGTATGCAAAAACGCTGGCAGCTCACCGAGGATATCTTATTCTCAATGCAGCACACTATGTTTTACTATTTTAAGAAAATTTTTTGTGTGTTCATAGAGAAAAACACATTCATAGACATATTTGTACATGATGAGGAATGATCAATTCACAAGTCAAAAGGCGCTGGACAGAATTCAGTGAAATTTAAATCAAGTGAATTGCATCAAATAATATCATCTCATAATAATAATAATAATAATCTCAAGTTTGCTTCTTTTTTTTCTTTTTTTTCTTTCATTTGAAGCCATTTTTGAATTTTGGCCGTTTTTATGTCATTTTGCCTCAGATTGAAAGTCCACTGTCCTCCACTCCCTAAAAACCTCAGGACAGCATTGATTAAAATGTCTCACATGCTTTTAGGGCCACTAAAATACAACATGAATAATGCTAATGCTAAAACAAGTCATCGTATTTAACTTTTATTGAGGTATGAGGGGCGGCGTGGAGAAAGTGTTTGTGAGGCAGGACAGTTCAAGGACGGATTCGCCTCTTTGGAATAGTCCTGATGAGACAGATTTCAGGAAATAATGGAGTCTGACCTTGTTGGGAAATGCTGGTTGCAGTACAGATAAGAAAAATGATGATGAGACAGACTCACAGCTATTCTTTAAAAATACATTTAAAAAATAAAACATTGTGTTTGAGGTCACGTCCAGAGGAAGTAAAGTTGGTTCTCTGATATCAGATAATTTTTTTTCTCTTCATCTAACTCATCTCTGAACTCTGGACGGACTGAGTTTAATATCCATATGACTTTTGGCGTTGAATTAAGTTTCGCTTATTTTTCTCATTTTTACGCATTTATTTGATTTAATGCGACTTTGCTCACATTCAGAAATCCCGGCCCCTCGATCACCTCTGGGACCGCTCGCCAAACTGCAATAAAACTCAAACAAATGCTCAGCAGCATCCTCAGAGTTATGCATCTCGTACTCTCTTTTTTCAGAATGCTTATTTTTCATACTTATTACGTCGGGGACATTGTGGAATCATCAGCGTACGCAGATCCTTCATCTTAACGCGATAACTCAAAAACTGTTTCATGGATCATCTTCAAGTTTTATACCCACAAAGACTCTAGTGCCAGGAAGAACTGGGTTGATTTTGGGAAGGGTCGGTTGTATATATTTTTACACTAATGGGAGCTTTATCACCAAAAATGTTTGGGCTATAATTTCTAAACTGTTTATCAAATTTAGTCCAGATTCGGTACAAATGAATCGACTGAAGGAAACGTTCTTGTTTATATTCTATTTTACTCACTAAGGCAAACTTTTTTAACAGAAAAACACGTAAGGACGTCATCATCAACCCAATTTAGTTCAAGTTTGGTGCTTTTGAAACACCTTGAGGAGATTTATCATGATTATATCATATTTTACTCTAACAGTTCATATTCCACAAACATCGGGGAGGTTTTTTACGAAAAGTAGTGATTATTTTTGGAGTTCAATCATAGGGAATGCTTGTGCAGCGCAGGGGATTGGGGACTTTTCAGGGATATAACCTAGGGACAGTAGTGTAGACTATTTTGTCTCTTTTTATATATATTTATACATATTTTAATGTTTGTTTTCTCATTCTTGCCTCCAGACCACATGCAGAAATCGTGTTTTTCCTAGAAAAGGCAGCATCTGTCTCCCTTGTACGTTTATTTTCTGGTTTCTGTTTATATTTTTGATGCTTTTTAATGAAAACAAAGCGGTTTTGTGAGATATTGCCCGGCTCAGAATGCGAGAGATTGATATAGAGAGTTTGACATGGCCCTTAATATTCAACCTGAGCCTGACTGATGCCGCGCCGCCGTTATCGTCAACTGATCCATATAAAGTGAAAGGGCTATAAATAATACCATATATTTATTTATATATATATATATATATATATATATATATATATAAAGCAGGCTCACCCGGATTAACCAACCCCTCAATCTGTAAAACCTCTCCCTACAGATAAATCTCACACTAAAGGAAGAAATATATGATGATGAGGATGATCGAGACTCCGGTGAGCAGATGCATAAGAAATGAGACATTTTCACTGATATTCTCCGGACCCCCACCTGCTGCCTGAGGCCAAGCAGAGAAGTTCTGAAGGATTTCTAACACAACATTGTTATTTGTTCAGATGCATCAAAGATGCTGAGAGCATCAATCACTAATAATGAATGAATGAATGAATGAATGAATGAATGAATGAATGACACACAACTGGCAGAGCTTGATGGACAATCACACAGAGAACATTGACCAAAATAAGACAAGACAGACGGATCTAAATGAAGAAGTTCGGCACAAAAAAAACTCACTGCAGTGATGTCAGAACCTGATCTCCAGTTATCAGGAGGTGCTGCTGAAAGAACAGAACATTCAGAAGGAAATTATGGTTTAAAATGTCTATTTTGGGTCCAAACAGGTTCAAACAGGTCCGACAAATAGAAAAACAGAACAAAAAATTAAAACAAACAAAAAAAAAAGAAAATCAGGAGGGGTCCAATACTTTTTCACAGTGCTGTCTCAGACCAACATCAAAGAAACTTTAACATATTTTTCACGTAAACCGGAAAAAACTAGGAACGTATTAGCAGGAAATTCTGCTCTCCGTATCCAAACTGATGTTGGAGCCAATTAGCGCCTCAACATCCTGTCAGAACTCTGAAGTTCTACGCAAACAGGAAGCCAGTGGCAAAATAATAGAAAGAAAGAAAAAACCCAAACTCTTCAACGTTACTCGTACTAAAGACAATTTATGTTGTTTTTTTCAAACATAGTTCTGTTGAATTGACTAAACACATATACGTTACCTCCAAAACCTTTTAGTATTAAACAAATGGAATTAAACTCCTTTATTTGTGTTAATTATCAATTATTGAGTTCTTTCAACATAAAAAGGAGATTTAATCCAAACAACATCCATGTTTGATTTGGGAGCGTGACCCCTTCCCCTCCTGCTCCGGTCTTCTGCTCAGGTCTTCCTCAGGGACTAACATGAGGGATTTCCGATGTCTCCTCAGACATGGACCTCCACTCCTCTCTACTTTGTATGTGGCGGCATGTTCTGTCCGTCCACCATGAGAAAATCACGAGGTGAGGTTTATGCTAATCGGTTTCATGGTTAACCGTTCAGTAGAGTTTGAAGGGGTTTCCTGGGTCTGAAGGTGAACGCGAGACACGAGGAGTGTGACGCCCGGGCTGGAGGGGGGGTTCCGTCCGTCAGAACAGAGTCACCCAGTACGGGGGGGGGGGATCTGCAGAGACTGGGAGCAGTGGGAGTGGGAAGACTTTTGATGGCGATGTTAGCAGTGAAGAAAAAGTCATTCATTTTTCTGTTATGGGGATTCTTATCACCTGACATAAAAATTCTGGTCCCCCCATGTTCCTTTCACCGGTTCACCAGTTGTCCTTACTGGTAGGCACCAACCACTGCGGGATCAGGAACACCCAACAAGACTAGAGTTGCTCTGACAGTCGGCAGGTAATCACAATTAAGTCGCTCACATCCTTTCCTGTTTCCAACACCTCAACCCCAGGACAAAAGGTCCCGCCCTCTGACAGCTGCCATCATAACCAGAACGTCACGGTTATTCCTTCTGTATTAGTGCTTGAACACGACAGGACGTAACAGCGTGACCACAAGACAGAATGCGAAAATAAAATAAATCAAATAGGACAAAAAACAAGGAATATGAGTTTATAAATGGGAGTAGGTGTAACTGTGTGAAATTCATCATTTCAGGAGGACTGGTGTTCTTTTTACAGTAGAATAACAGGATCTACTGTGAATTTGAGTATAAAATGAAAAATACTGACGTAAGGAAACATTGAAAATGATAATAGGTAGAAACTGTCAGAACCCTTCAGTGCCGTTTGTTGGAAAATCCAGGGATCTTCAATAATAAAATAAAAGTCTGCCTGCGTCATCGCTGTCACAGGAAGTAGGGATCACATGTCCATATATGGGCCAACACCCTCATCCTCGTGCAGAAGTGCTAATCAGACTTGATCCTACAGATGAGGCGCAGCGGCGGAGGTGACAGAAGGCTTCCTGTTTGTGACGAGGCATTTCCTGTAATCTGTTGGCACTTCAGCGGGCAACTTGGCTGCGGGTGAAGAATGACTCCATGTTGCTCCTCTGCACACCTGCAGTTGTTGCATTCCATAAATAACAAAGGGCAGATGGAGGCAAAGAGGCAGAGAGCCTGAATAAGAAAACAGACATTTGGCGGTGGCGAAGACAAAAAGAGGCCGGCGGTGATTTGTTTGTTCCGAGCAGAGGCAGACCGGGGATGAAGAGTAGCATGATGCTGGGGAACAGAGAAAGAAAACACTGCAGTGGGGAGATAAGACCCCCGTATAAAGGTATGGAAACAAAATAAGACAAGATGCTCTCTGTCTCAACCTGGAAAAAAAATAAATAAATAAAAAGGGTTTGAGCAAATTCCGTCGCATCATTCCGGCCCGGTGAAAAACATTCCCGACATTTCTAAGCAGCAAACAAAACATCTCAGGTAATTACAGGGAGGATTATATGACAACAATCATTATGTATTTATCTCTGAAAAACAAATGGACCAAGCAGAATTCATGTTCATGTTCAGGTTACGTTGGGTTTAGAGGAGTGGACTCAGTGGATTAAGATTTAAGCCTAATATTTAAGGTTCGGGATTTTATGTCCGCCCCTGAATTGGATAAAAGACGAGGAAGTTATGTCCAAAAAAAAAACAAAGATATTTGTTCAATATCTTAAATTTTTTTATTTTTTTATTTAATTCCACAGTGATAGCAAAACCTGAAAAAAAAAAATTTCTACAAGATATCGAAGTTTTCAATTCGGTCCGGACCAATAGCATGGGAGCACAACTGTAAATCCCGCCCCCATCCCGCGCTCTCTCTCTCTCAGTAGTCCACCAAGTGGCTCCTGCATGTTCTGTGGAGATGTTTGAGCTGGAAACTCATCATTATTCTAGATTTCTATAGAGAATGTGCAGCAGCCAATCAGCCGCTTTCCACACAAGTGGAAAAAAAGTCAAACTGATAATTTGTTATTTATGTAAATACCAGTTTATGATGTGGGCGAACAGCACCAAAGAGATCCACACTTGGGGGGCTACAGGGTTTGCGTTCTGGAGTGAGCCCTTTTGGATGACATGTTTTATTCATGCAAATATGTGCAGAGAGAGCATTGAGGGCATGAAGGCACGGAACTGCTACCTCTGCTCAGCCACAAGGACATCGCTGCTTTGGTTTGGGTCAGTGAGCAAAGCGGGTCTGAGTGTGATAGCTAAAGCATGTACGGCAGAAAGTGCACTCGTCGCACCGTTTGCTACGCTCGTAAAGAAAAGGACATTCAGACATCCAGGGGAAGATGAGTTCAGGCGTTCCCAGATTTCATAGCGTCGTAGCCCGGCCAAAACCGCTAATTCTGATCAGAACACCAAACCAAGATGGAGTAGATCCGTTCTATTCTATTATCAGAACAATTAATGTGGATGTGTAGCTGTGCAGTGCTAATAAATACAGCATGTATAGAATAATAACGTCATAACGTGATGATTTTCACGTTTTTACGTGTTAATTTTCGCGTGTTATGTTTGACGTTGTAACGCGATGATTTTCACGTTTTTTGAATTGGAAAAATTTAAGATCATAAAATGACAATAATTTTCACGTTATAACGTGATAACTGTCATGTTTTACGTAGTAATTTTAATGTCATAGCGTAATTAGTTTCACGTTTTTACGTGTTAATTTTCACACTATAGCGTGTTATGTTTGACGTAACAACGCGATCATTCTCACATTTTTACATGAAAAATGAAATATTATAACATGATAGATCCTTCATACGTTATAACCTGAAACATTATTATGTAAAAACGTGATAATTATGGTGAATTTTTTTAAGCCCATATCCCGAGGAGAAAACTTGTTTGTTTTGTACGTGATAATGTTCACGTCATAACGTGATTAGTTTCATGTTGTATAACATGATAATTTCCACGCTATAACGTGATATGTTTCCCATTATAACGTGATCATTTTTACGTTATTTTGCATGAAAAATTTAAAATCATAAAATGACACATTCTTTTCGCGTCATAACGCGTTTTTACGTGGTAATTTTTATGTTATAGCTCTAATAGTTTCAGGTTTTTACAAGATCATTTTCCTGCTTCATGTCGCATGTTTCACGTTTTCAAGTTGTAACACGATCGCTAATTTTCACAATATAAAGTGGTCACGTTATAACGTAAAAATTGTTACGTGAAAACGCGATAATTATCACATAATAATGTGATATTATATAACTGATATAAGAGCAAAGCGCTTCCGTATTGGAGTAAATAAATGATATTTGGATCAACTCTTCTCCTACTCCGTTAGATTGTTTACTTCTTAAATCTTTACGATAAACAGGATCGTTTTTCGTAAAGATGGTTTTGTGACTCATCATATAACAGAGAGATGACTGACTGTCATAAAAAGGTTGATATCATCGTCACTGCTGCCGTGGTTGAGATTCATATTATCGGTTTGTCGCTCTCAAAGGTCCTGCTGCTTGGTAACGGGAGGAAGTTCCCCCAACATTTAAGATATGAGGACAGAAACTATCCCTGAAAAGACAGAGTTTACTGTTACTGTCTGAAGAGGCAGAACTTAGAAGGTCCTGCATGTTTGCATTGGTTGAACTTGGAGCTAAAGGTCTGCATGGATCTGAAGGTCTGCATGGAGCTGAAGGTCTGCATGGAGCTAAAGGTCTGCTGGAGCTAAAGGTCAGCATGGAGGTGAAGGTCTGCATGGAGCTGAAGGTCTGCATGGAGCTGAAGGTCTGCATGGAGCTAAAGGTCTGCTGGAGCTAAAGGTCAGCATGGAGGTAAAGGTCTGCATGGAGCTAGAGGTCTGCATGGAGCTGAAGGTCTGCATGGAGCTGAAGGTCTGCATGGAGGTGAAGGTCTGCATGGAGCTAAAGGACGGTATGGAGCTAAAGGTCTGCATGGAGCTAAAGGTCTGCATGGAGCTAAAGGTCTGCACTTGGAGCTAAAGGTCTGCATGGAGCTGAAGGTCTGCACTTGGAGCTAAAGGTCTGCATGGATCTGAAGGTCTGCATGGAGCTGAAGGTCTGCATGGAGCTAAAGGTCTGCTGGAGCTAAAGGTCTGCATGGAGCTGAAGGCCTGCATGGAGCAAAATGTCTGCTGGAGCTAAAGGTCTGCATGGCGCTAAAGGTTTGCATGGAGCTAAAAGTTTGCATGAAGATATAGGTCTGCTTGGAGCTAAAGGACCGCATGGAGCTAAAGGTTTACATGGAGCTAGAGGTCTGCATGGAGCTGAAGGTCTGCATGGAGGTGAAGGTCTGCATGGAGGTGAAGGTCTGCATGGAGCTAAAGGACGGTATGGAGCTAAAGGTCTGCATGGAGCTAAAGGTCTCCATGAAGCTGAAGGTCTGCATGGAGCTGAAGGTCTGCATGGAGCTGAAGGTCTGCATGGAGCTAAAGGTCAGCATGGAGGTGAAGGTCTGCATGGAGCTGAAGGTCTGCATCGACACTGAAAAGTGAAAATAATAACATAAATTTCATGATTCCATCTTCATCACGCGTGAAGAGGGAACGGTTCATGGTACAGAAGCCTCTGATTTGATTTATTGCTTGTTAGAAAAGTAAAGGAACCTCTCCAGGTTTGAGGAAGGCATTTATAAATAATTACTGCATCTTCAGCAGCATTAAACAAAGACTGTGGGCTTATCTCGTTAAAAGTTCAGTGTGATAAAAATCCATCTTCTGTCCCTCATTAAAGTCTCATAAATCACATCCTTTGGGTTGTTACAATAATCAGTATAATGGCTTTTTAGTTCCATTTGTCAGGGTGCATTGTGGGACGGATCAAGCCGGGATAGGTGTGTGGAGGAAACACGAGATGGAGAGCGATGCTGGGGAGTGAGATGTTTTTTTGTGGGGGGGCGGACCCTGTTATTGTAGCTGAGATCGTCGTTGTTGTTTCTTTGCATGTCTGTGATTCAGAATCAGCATGGTGTCACTTTCAGCTGCATTTTTTCGGGCTGTGGGAGGAAGCTGGAGCAACCGGTCTGAACCCACGCGAGCACAGGGGGAAAAAAGTGCCGACTCCACAAAAAACAGGGCCTCAGTTCTCCAAATGGATCTAAACCCACAACTTCTTTGCTGTCAGGCATCATTGCCGCCCACCATGCTGGTCCATCTCCAGCGACGGTTCTGACATTGCTCCCTCGTGGTCCGTTTAGAGGGTTCAGGACGCGATGAAGAGTTCAGCGTATTAAATAATAAAGAATATTACTGGTAATTAAGTTTCGCTCTAATTACTAATTAATTCTAGGAGGTTCTTGCTGGACTGGCGTCTGGGTGATTACTTCGCAGGGGAACACTTCCAGCTCGCCGCGGGGGTTTCCTCCCAGTGAAGGGTGGGCTTGCTGGATCGTGGGGAATCTTGCATTCCTGTTTGAGAGTCCGGCCCGGTTGGACTGGCCCGACCGAGGACCATTAGGAAGGTCTGAGTCTCTGCTAGAACTGCTGAAGGTTAATGGAGTTCACTTTGGTTAATGGACCTGAGTTCATAGTTCAGGTTCTGAAGAACTTATAGATGGAGGAGCGCTTCACAGTACTTAACACACACACACACACACACACACACACACACACACACACACACACACTCACACAATCCCTCACTCACACCCAAACACACACACACACAGCCTCACACACAGACTCACACACACACACACACACACACACACATACAGACACTCACACACACACACACTCTCAAACACACAAATACACACACACTCACACACACACACACAAATACACACACACTCACACACACACACACAAATACACACACTCACATACACACCCAAACACACACACACACAGCCTCACATACAGACTCACACACACACACACACCCACACATACAGACACTCACACACACCCACACACTCACATACACACACAGACACACACACACAGACACTCACACACACACGTACACAAACACACACACACCCACACATACAGACAGACTCACACACTCACACACACACTCACGTACACACACAGACACACACTCACATACACACACAGACACACACTCACATACACACACAGACACACACTCTCACACACACACTCGAGGGTCATTCAGTGTAAACTTTTACCAAATGTGAAGAAGAATCATGTAAACATCATGTTTGTACTAAAAGTTTAATTAATGCGTGTCATTATTACACATTACATCAAAGTTGTATGTTTAGGAGAGCGTTTCCATGACAACGCTTCGGCGGTCCGATCTACTTCCCGAGTCGCAGCTGGTCCGAATAAGTTCATTTCAAATGTCTTGTTTACGTTTTGATTGTAAATCGCCTCATTGCTCCGCAGAAGAAAAAATGGACCCGGTCGATATGGTGTAAATGAGGCAGATTGTTTTTCATATGAAATGAAACACACCGATTTTATTAGAATGAAAACTCTCCGCTTAAGTTTGATGATTGTGATCAGATGAAAAGTTCTGATGGTTCTGCAGAGTCGTCGCAAATATTCATTTTTGAAAGCCGGCATTGTGCTGAAACTGCGATTTCCTCCCAGCCGTTCCTTCGACATTATCTGGGCCCGTTTATTTGGAGAACCACCGTCTTGGAATATAAGAAATTGACTGCAAACATTACTAGAGTCTTGCGTCAGTTGAGAGAAAGATAGAGCCGCAGAAATAGAAGCTGGAATTGGTAAAAAAAAAAAGAAGACATTTTCCGTTAGCAGTTGTTCCAAATTTGAGTAGATTGTTTTTTTCGGCTCCCCGTGAACGAGTGTTCTGACAAACATACCGCTGCTCAAATTATGACATGGTCCAAATTATGACGGCTGGACGGCCGGGTTGGAGCATTATCCAGAACCGCAGTTCTTGTTAGGTGATCCTGGTCCGCAGTGGTTAGTATCTACCAAAGCCGCCTCAGGAGGAACCACTGGTGAAGCGGTGACAGGGTCATTGTAACCAATCAGCATCAGAACTGGACCGGGGCGCCAATGCAGGATGCTTTCAAAAATGTTCCGCTGCAGAAAAAAAATGTGGGGTCCCTCCGTTGACGTGGATGTTATTCTGACATGTAGCACCAGTCGCGCTTAGAGGACTTAAAGGATCTGAAGTTAAGGTCTCGGTACCGGTGGACACTGTCAGAGGTTTTTGTGAAGTCTTGATTGGGTCAGGGATGTTTTGGCAGCAAAAAAAAGAAAAGAAAAGGGGGACCTACACAGCATTAAGCTAGTGGTTATAATGTTATAGTTCAGGTTCTGAAGAACTTATAGATGGAGGAGCGCTTCACAGTACTTAACACACACACACACACACACACACACACACTTCTTTTTTTTCTTCTTCTTCTTCTTTTTGTGCTCCTGATGCCGATCCTGGACCTCCTCTGAGCAGGAGGTAGAAATGTTTCATACTTAAGAACGAACAGCTCGGTCTCCGCTGACCCGCCCGCGGCATCTCTTCAGGGCGATGAAGATGCTCCTAGGATCCTTCAGCTTCATCAGGAAGCATCTTCTTTGCTACAAATGTTGGATTAATCTTTTCTTTCTGAGGGTGTTTCATCGTATTCAAACAGATCAAACAGATCAGCTATTCTTACAGAACCAGCTCTCAGATTATGATCCGCCACAGCGCTGCTACAATATTATATTATTATTAATATTATTATTATTATTATTATTATTATTATTATATGTCAACCTTGGATTTATATTCTGCTACATTGTTTTATTAAACTGTATTTTGACCTTTGACACGACGTCACGCTGTCGATTTGATCGAAGAAATATTTGCGAATTTCATGAGCAAAGACCTCCTGGTTCTGTCTACACTGTAAAAAATGCCCCATCAAAAATAAGTAGAAGAATAATGAATAAAAGGTGTTTTTAGTTTGTAATAAGTAAAGAAAAAACGCCAATAGAAAAGGAGAAAATCGGCTTGTAAGATTTCGTAAAGTAAAACATGATATTTCGATAAAGGTTGTAAATCCAATTTTTTATGTTTTTTATGTTTGTGTCTCAGAATCACCTAATAATACGTACAATATTATTATTCCCTCTTTTTTTTTTTTCAAGATTTCGCCGTATCACTTTTGTTTAGTGTGTTTTTATATAATATGTTTATTTTTAAAAATCCTATCTCCTTAACCGCCTCATAAATTTCCCCTGTGGGGATTTATAAAGTTTCTTTTTATTTAGTCGTGACACAGTTCTAGATTTAAGTCCATTATAGGTTTGAAATAAGATTATAGAATAACATTTCAACATTTTAAGACGACATTTCTCTTTAAGTTGGCTGTAAACTCACATTTTGAGCATTTACCATATTTTCAAGATTCTCTGACCAAATCCATTTTTTCCATTATGCTCAATGTCAACTGCATTCTGGGTAACGGAGTGTTTTTCTATTTCACTCGGTATATTTCTATGAAACTGTGCGTCGTTAGTCATCCGCTGAGATGCTACTTAGCCGATCGCATCTTTTGCATTCTGATGAGTCAGCGGATGACCCTCAGAGCGATGATGAACAACAGCCTGAGAATTAAGGAAGTTGGGGAAAAGTAATTTCACTGTTGTTCTGTGGAGGCCGGCTGTCGGACCTTTGCAGGTCAGTAGCTTTGCTGAGCATAGACGTTCCTCTGAATCGCAGACGGGGAAATGAAGGAGAAGTCATAACGGCCCAGCTTTAGCTGAGGAAGCATCCAGATGGCTCCGGCTGAGGAGAGCAGATGCTGCCGGCGCCGAGCCCAAGTCTGAGCCGCTCCGCGTGAGGGTCTATCACGATCAGACGAAACCCAAACGGCCCGGTAATATCAGGTGACGCCGCCGATGGCGCGTTCCGGCTCGGCGTTGGAACGATGTTTTCGTAAGAAAAGCAGACGTTGAAAAACGAGAAGACGTTTCATCGAGAACGGACCGACGCTTAGATGTTGGCTGTTATTCCCACGGGTCGCTCAAAACCAGAGGGTCTCATATCTCCTCTGATGAGACGCCGCATTGTGTTCGTCGGTGGGAATACCTACCGGGCTAATATCCGTTAGCATTAACAGTTTTCCCGTTTCCCTCCCTGATGTAAAAATATAAAAACATCTACATCAAAATCGCTCACTTAAAAAAACTTTTGTTCAAGTTTCTCGGCAAAAAACTAGATTTTTTTTTCGAAAACATGTTAAAATTCCGCTTCACCACGAAACTTGAAAGTCAGCAAACAGACATTGAAGGCATCATACAGCAAACCTCGCTGCAGCGTGACGCTGACGATGTCAACCGTAAACAAATGTTTTAATATGTACATTTACTGTTTTAGGTTGTTTTATGTCAAATTTGGACAATTTATTCCAAGATAAACACAAAAACAGAAAAATCCATGATTGGGTGAAATCCTAATGCCACTATAATCCTAATAAACATATATACGTTCACACATTTAAAAGAAATACAATCATCATTTGAGCTGTTTGGGGTATAAAAAACATACAAATTAAATAGGAAATATAAAAAATTAAAATTTTTAAATTTCAAATTTCAAAATTTCTAATTTTAAATTTCAGTTTTTAAATTTTACATTTTAAATAAAATACAATAAAATAATAATAACTATAATTCTAATAATATATCAGAAATTCACAATGAAAAACCCAATTTGTTAATTTATAGATGATCAATACAAAAATATGTCATAAATTAGCCAAATAAAACTGAATTCATATAAAAGCCAAAGAAAAAGGAGAAATAAACTTTCTTTTGTCTTTTTGTCAATAATCCACGTCCTTTGATCTTTTTCTCAAGGTCGCGCCGCATTCTATCTGCAGAGGATGATGACCTAATCAAATCACTTGATGCGGTCGCATTCAGCAGAAAGGAAATGTTTGTAATAACTATTAGTATGCCGAGTTAAAGCGAAGCCCCCCCCCCCCCCCCCTCATGCGTGAAGGAGAACAGGGAGGGCATGACTATGAAGGGAGGCGCAGGCGTGAAACAAAAAAAACTCATTATTTCGTTGCAACGCCTGATGACACTCTGGTGTTTATTGGCGAGGCGTCTGAACGACACAATCAGAGAAACACTGTAAAAATCTACTCCAGAAAATGGTTTTATTCTCGCTCTACTGTTTCAAACTACGACTCTTGTATTAGTTCTTCGTGGGAAAGGTCTTTTCAGACGCCTCCGTCTGTGACGTTACTGTTTTCAGTTTGTTAGAGTTTTTCTCAAAAATTCAATAAAAGTCAATAAATATGAGTATTTATGTAATTTGATGAAATAATAATGAATTTAAAAAAGTCGGAAATAACAAATAAGAATAAACTTAAAATACGTTGGTTCCCTCTTCTCCGTCTTCCTCCCACAGTCTTCCTCCTACAGTCCAGAAACCTGTAATATAAGCTAACGGGTGACTCCAGATTGTCCGTAGGTGCGAACGGTTGTCGAACTTACCACTTTTTCAGGATAGACCCCGCCTCCATCCTGCGTATGACTCTTCCGACCCAAAATACGAATGTTTGTTTGGAAGGTCAGGTCAGGGCTTTGACGTCCGGATCCCCGTCTTTCATCACATCCTGTTCTACAGTTTTGTCGATGTTGTCGACGCTCTAGACTCTTCACTGCCATCTTGTGGTTGTAGCGACGTCGACAGAACGGGACACGCGGCGGTAAAGAGCCGTTGACGGATGAATCGTTTTAAATGGACTGATCTATTGTTGTACATAGATGTAGTATGAATGAGCCTCAAACGTCGTGTCTGTATTTCCTCCCATTGAATACAATCCCCCCTCCCAAGTATTTATATTTAACACGACACAAATAAAGATAAATGGGGGGGGTATTCTATAAATAATGACCCAGCCCAAAAAAAAGAACCCAAATTGGGCTTTTTAAAAAGTGGAACTTTTGAGACTTCTTTTCACTTAGTGGGTTTAATGCAGCGTCTTAAGTGACCGTTTGATCGGTAACACCGAAGATAATAAAGGCGATATTCATAAAAATATAAACAACAGTTGCGAGTGGGAGGGAGAGAATCTAACGCTCTGTGACTCGCACTGGAAGGTGTGAGTTTAGTTGAAGGCCAACGTATTTAGTTGCCAACAGAAATGGAAAAATGCCAGTCTAGCAGTTCAGACGAGTGAATCCAGACGAGGGGGTGGGGGGTGGTGGTGGTGGGGGGGACGACAAAACACAACTAGATTCTTGTTTGGAGCTCGGATGTATTTTCATTCCTTCATCGACTTAGAGTCGAGAATGCGGTTTCGACCAACTTTCCCATTTCAGGGATTATTTTCAAATTGTATAACTGGATAGACTTTAGTGTGAGGAAGAACTGGACTCATTTTGTGAGAGGCCGGTTGTAAATTTCTGACACTAGGGGGCGCTTTATCGCCAGACATAATTTGTTGCTCGGATTTAGTCCAAACTTGTTTGTTTCATATTTTACCCATAAATTAATCTGATGGTTCACAATTTATTCTTTTTTCTTTTAATGAAAATACTGTGGACGTAACTTCACATTTAATTTGAGGAGATCAATCAGGAGGATTGTTTGTACAACAAAGGGACTTTCGGGGGATAAACCCTCGCTGTTGGGGAAGATGGCGAGGGTCTAGTTTTGTTTAGGGGACAGCCTCGCCACAAGTAAACGTCTGCAGGATTGTCCCGCCCACAGTCATGTGACCGGACTCGTTTGCATCCTTACCACGGCACACAGTGGGCCGCTCACCTGATCATGTGACCCCGTAACCTTTGTATAGGAGACTTGATTGCTTTCTGAGACTGAAGGGGGACGCGGGGAAGGAGTGGATGATAAACGTTCAAAAGTAGGCGGGGCCTTACTGACCATATTTGTTTTTTTGGTCCATATTGTGTCGACTGTGAATATGTTGTATAAACCTCTATAATGTATATTTATAATACACTTCTGGGCCACCGTAGACCAGGACCCAGTGTGATAACCCCCCGTAGACCTGGAGGGTGTTTGTGGGTGTAGGTGTTCAGGCACAAGAAGCCGCGTCTGAGCCCGGAGGTAATTCAGCAGGTCCCAGCAGGTTGTGTCCGATAAGAGCTAATATGGGTTCTGTGTGTGTGTGTGAGTGTGTGTGTGTGTGTGTGTGTGTGTGTGTGTGTGTGTGTGTGTGTGTGTGTGTGTGGGTTCGGTAGCGTTTCATCTGACTGTGAGATTTCTGCTGACCTCGGCATACTCACGATTTCATCCCACTGGTGTCTCATCCCCTCCTCGGCTCTTCTTCTCTTGTTCCTCACCCGTTCTCCAGTCCAATCCCCTTCTGGGAAAAGCGCCATTCATCTCCAGAATAAAAAACCCAAATCCTCCGGCGGAGCCAGAAATGAAAGCGCCCGCCAGCCTCTCTCCCCATCACCTGAGTAATATCTCACAGCGCTGTGATTAAAAGAGACAGGAGGATGGCGAGGCTTGTGTGATGACCGGAGCCGGTTCTGAACCCGGACGCCATCATTAAATGTTGAGAACTCTTTCGGATGTTTGACTTTTCCTGTCATCCTCCCTTCTGCTGGCTGGATGGAAGAATCTCCGTTCTCCTTTATACTTAAACAACTAAAGCCGACATGTTACGGTTTCACGCTTCCAAGGTTTATTTTTTACGTTCTCCAAACTTTAAAGTTTAGATTTATCTTTCAATTTATTCATTTTATTAGTATTTTGAGTTGATATTACTCAAAAACTGTAAGTTTAAAAAACACAAAGGGGAGCAAAAAGTTACTGCTGCTCAATAATTTCAAGTAAAAAGAAATTCTAAACAATTTTTTTAGTTGTTTATACTCGTTTTAATGAACATTAATTTGCAGCATTTGGGTTTAGAGTGGAAAACCAAATGTGTGAATGTAAGTAGAGAAATGTTAATTCAATAAAAGTGATCCTCTTTTAAAACACTGTTTTTGTTTGAGCTTTAAATTTCCTTTTTCAGTTTTTTTTAGTAAGCAGGGGCTTCATGAAACATTCTGTAACCAGTGCTTTATAAATAAAAAATATAATTACATAATAAAAGAACAATCAGTCATTTAGACAGAATAAAAAAACTGTGAGGTTTAGGGTCATTATTAACTAATTATTAGGATCATATTCTGATATTTTCCATTTTTTTTTTAACCTTTTCTAGATTTATGTTGATTCATATACTTCTACTAAAATCTTCTACAGTGTGATTTTAGTTGGGTTTTTTTTGCGTACTAACTTCAGCGGATGTTTCCGTACTCTCACACCAGCCCGCTCAAAAGTAATGAACGCTGTTTTCATGTTTTAAAGGCTTTAAAGGTGAAGCCCTGCAGGATCGTCTGCTGGTGAATTAATAAACTTAATGCATATTATATAAAGTTTATACACTCCAAAACCGAATAGCTGCATACTTCAAAGTTGAAGTACTTGCATCTGTTTGATTTTAATTTAAATAATCATGTTGTAGCTATTAGGATTTCATAGAATCAGCATGAAGTTCTTTATTGTGAAAAGAATAAAATCCAATCTGTGTTTTTGTCTTTCAGACTGAATCCGTGCCGCCGTCTAGAAAACAGGCGTCTTCGTCGCCTTCGCTGCAGAATGGTGAGTGAATCTTTTTGGGTGACTAAAGGTGTTCCTCAGGGACCAACAGCAGAGTTTCATGACTTTGAGCCTTGACTTTGTCTGGGCGAAGGAAATGACATAATTCTGTTTCCTAAGTCTTCACACACTATAATATACGCCCCCAAAAAAATCAATTTATCGAAGATGACTTTCTCTATCGCCTTGATTAATGCCTCTTCCTCCGCGGTTCTTTTGACATGTGGTGTCCCCCAGGGCTCAATCCTCGGCCCCTCACCCTTTAGCGCACACATGCTGCCACTGGGTAATATTAAAGACACGCTAATCACATTTCTCCATAAGAAATAGTGACTCAAAATGGGCTCAACCAAACAGTTGAGCAGGACATTAAAGGGTTCAGGAGGGTTAGGATGTCACTTCCCATTAGCCGGCGTCCTAGCCCCAGCCTCTGCATTCAAAGAAACAACAGAATTCCACTTACTATTTCTTATAACCTGAGTCCCGTGAACACAAATGGATCAGTGGCACCAGGATAGGAGTTAGAAGAACATCATTTCAATGTTCCCAGTTGAATATAATTGTGTTTATAATGACTTTTTTGTATAAATCACAGACAATTTGCATGTTATTGAAAGTGTGAATTGAGCTCCTGGCATCTTTTCACGAGTATGTCAGATTCGCTGTGTTCAGACTCACTCATAGGTGCGGTGAAAGCAGGTGGAGGTGTGGGTGGCGTGTTAAAATAGGCCCGCTAAACTGCTCCACTTATGTGTAGAGATTGTTGAATGCGCTGATGAAAAAAAGTATCCGAGGCTTTTGACACCTCTTTGTCGACTCACAGTTATGAAAAGGTGTGAAGAAGGAAAAATGCTGGTTAGCATTGAGGCTCTAGGTTTGCTATTACACAACCCTCTTCAGGGATCCGATCCATGCATTCAGGTGGGGTTCAGCGGGTGGGTGGAGCCATAAATTCTCGAGTGGCAGGGAGCCTCATTTTGAGTCTGACTGAAGGATTCCACGCCGGTTACACAAATATGACTCACGATGAGATGAGCAACAATGTGAACCATATTCATATTCATGTCATCACTAGCATGGAACTTTTCACTTTGGATTTTATGTTATTATTCAACCAGGAAACATCCCATTGGGATCAGACATCTCTTTTTCCTTTGGCCAAGGAGGAAGCAGCTCGCGTCATAATACAGGCATGAAAACAACACAATGGACTATTACAATTAATATGGGCACAGGTAGTATTAAAAAAAAAAAAATACACAATGCTATGACATTTTAAAGTGCAAATAGTTTGATATGAAAACCAAGTAAAAGCAAATGAATCAAGTCCAACTGTGTCACATTCAAGAGCCTTTAAAATCCCATCACTCCGGGTAATTAGATCTTTAGATTAGATTAGATTAATTAGATCTGGCAGTTTAATGTTTGTTTTTGTGAAGATGACGCAAAACTCCGTTTTTTTTTAATTTTACGCAGAGATATCTTGAAATCATTATGTTAAATTTGTTATCATGACCGAACCCGACTTTTTCTATCCCTGATTTGACCCGAACTCGCTTTGAACCCAAACATAATTCCTAAATATTTGTCCAAACCTGGCCCTGCCTATCAGGACTGGTGGTGGTGGCTGATGAGTCATCTGAGACTGATGAATGATGTTGTTTATGGATCTTTGAGGAGTTGGTGGGTATGGGGAGGCGGAGAGCGCACAAATCAGCAGAACGCAAGATCTAGGTGAATGGAGGGAGTCATATTTAAAGAGACAGAAGCTGATGGCGACAGGCCGACCAGGAAGGCGTCCGTTCTACTGTGATTGGACGGATTCGCCTGCATGAAGTTGCCCAGCTGATGTCAGCCGACGCCCCAGACTGTGAAGCTGATAATTGAGACCGAGCCTGTGTGGACGGGGGAGAATAACCACGTGTCACGATGTAGAGGGGATTGAAGCAAAGTGCAAACTCTTCAGGGGGAGGGCCAAATTCCGTTCAAGAGCATTCCATGTCACTTTTAACCCCATGCTGATACCCCGTGGCATCGGTAGTACGGAAGTAGCTGGAGAACGTCTACTTCTTAAAATACAACTACAAGTTTATAGATTTGTTGTTGTCTTATAAAACAACATTCACGCAACTTCTTCTTCCAAGATTAGAAGCGACTCTCTGTACAAATGAGGTGTTCCGGCGTGGCTGTCGGTGATGGAATAGTTCCTTATTTGTGGTTTGAGCAAACTAGGGGGACGCTTGTTGCCCTCGGGCTAAACAGACAAGATTTGGTTTGGATGATTTCAGCCCAGGGGCAGAATCATTAAAGCCGTTCTCCGGTACAAATCTCTGCCGTTGTACTTAGTAGCAGCTCACGCCTCCATGCCGGGAGCCGGTGCCCATTCAGCAGCCCCAGAGTTTAGGAGGACAAGGCCCAGTGGAGAAAAATGCAACGCAATGCGATGCAGCCAATTATTGCATAAGCTTGATTTGAATGGATATTTACACAGATTTACATTGACCCGTATGTTCTGATATAAATGGGTTAAAAAGCCCAATGTCAACGCAAACATATAAACATTGTAAAATAATTCCCTTATGAATTAAGACTAAACATATTAAAAAGTTTAAAAAAAATTGGAATAAGGAAAATGATTTCCTGAGGCTGTACTGTGAGCGTCAGGAGTTATAACCATCCTTTCAATAACCTCGAGAAGGAGATTGTAAGTCCTGTGGAACATTTTGAGGGATCCTTTCATGGAGAACTTCAGTTTTTCAATGTTTTTGAATTCTAGGACATCCTGTAATCACCTGTCATGGCTTAGAGGGGCAACATGTTTCCCTTTTGGAAAGAAAAGCACGTCTTGCCTGCAAGGCAGCAAAAGCGAGGATCCTCTTTTAGTCGTATCGTGTTCTGTTGTGTTCTGTTGTGTTGTCTAGTGTTGTGTAGTGTTGTGTTGTGTTGTGGCCATATTTTGGGCTGGACGGCGGCCAAAGAGGCCATCCAGAGGACTGGCAGTAATACGTGTGTCGAGGTCCCCACTAAGTGTTTTAAATATGTTTGACCGGACGTCTGTCAGCCGAGGGCGCGCGTGATTGATGACACCTATTACAAACATCACTTCTCTCTGGGAACATCCTCGCCAATCTGGCATCGGTAAAGTAAAGTTCGTTCCGTGTAGAATCCTGCGCTGCGTTAAGTCGTGTTCAGCACATTTGGACGAGGAATGTAACGAGCGCTGAATATTCAACCTTTGTCATCTGAGATCACTCCCCATGCGGCGCTCCCAGAATCCTTTGAGGGAGGCAACGGGGGGATGGGTTTAGAGAATCCATCATGCCACAAAGAGCCAATACAATTAGTTTGTGGTTGAGGTCGAGACTATGAAATAGGACAATTTGGAAAATGGGGGAATTGCTAGCCAAGATAGTTTTAACAGTTTCTTTTGCCCCCATAGCGTTCAGATGATGAGGAAGCTGGTTCCCGCCAACATGAACCCCCCGACATACATAGCTCACCTCGGTAGCAGTAGTTAGGCTAGAGCTAACGTCAGAGCACAAACCATGACGTTTGCACGTGCTAATAGCTGTTCTAATTAAGACGGAGCCTATCCCAGCTGACACCGATCGAGAGGCGGGGCTCACCTCATTCAAGACAAACAAGCATTCATGCTCACATTCACATATACGGGCAATTTAGACTCACCAGTTCACCTCTACTGCATGTTTTTGGACTACGGGAGGAAGCTGGAATACCCGGAGAGAACCCATGCCAACATGGTCCTCCAGAACCTTCTTGCTATGAGGCAAGAGTGCTGCCAACTACATCGCAGTGCTAACTCTTCTGTATCTGATTACCTTGAATTACCCAGTTCTTTCTCAGCAACAAGCATCACCTGAATGTTTCAGTAAGAGACAATAAATAATGTTTATGCAGTATGCTAATGAGCGGAGTGATGAGATAAGCTTCAAGTGACCTAAAGGCCAGAAGGTCCGCGGGTGCCGACACTCATCCAGCCGCCTTGCTGCTTCGACAGAAAAGACCGGAATGGAAGTACAACCTGAAGCTGTAGGCGGTGATTTAAGCGTCTGGATCCAAGTCTGACACTTTCTCTGTGATGCACGGAAATTATAGACAATTTCGTCATTTCATCATTTTGATGAGTAAACCCAGTAGAACCTCCACATATGAGCTCCTCGTGTTGCTGCTCCTGAGCAATTACCTTCTCGGCACCCCACAGGGAAGTAAGATCCAAGGAAGGAGGTGCTTCTTTCATTTCTGCGAAACACCGTTTGAGCTATTTTTAATCCCGAGCTAAGAACCAAAGGTCTTTTCTCACTTTGGAGAAACAGCCGCAGAGGATCTCGTTTATGTCTTAGTCTGATCAAACGAGGAATCTGAAGATGACCTTGAAGACTTTTCATTCCAGGGGGGTCTCACGCCCTGAAGTCTGATCCATTGGATGCTCTTGATCCGGTTCGTTTTGGTTTCATGATATGATTTTAATATCGTACTTATAAGCCGCATCACTTTCTTATACATGAAGGGCATCGCGTCTCTGATGTCAGTCCTCTCCTTCTCTTTTGTTCTCTCCTCCTCCTCTTTGCAGAAACTAAACTAAAAGTTCAACGTTTTTTTTATTCATTACCAAGTTGACTTCAGATTCCATCGCCGTGCCGTCAAACTTTGAGAAACGTTGACCCCTCATTTTTGACTTTTTCATTCTTCAGTGGTAACCTGCTCCGGGTTACGACCATAAACTCCGAACCAATCCGAGGTTCTGTTTGATCCGGACCGAGACCACCTCCTTTTGTTGGATCAAACTTCAGAGCCATTTTATCCCGATCCTGCACCCGGGATCAATCGGATCATTGAACGCCCCCTCAGTCAAGGCTTCACTTACATCATCAGAGAAAACTGCTCTTTTCCCCAATTCAGTGGCAAAAAATGAAATTGGTTTAATGAAACATCCTTTGTTAGAACAAGCGTTTGAAATCTATGCCTCAAAGAGAGATTCAGTGAAAAAAGCCCATTTTCAAATCCATTATTTTACATTTCAAGCTGCTGAATTACTCATTTATTTCCCGTTTGATCAGAAACAAAATACAAATGTATCTCCTAATGCTAAAATTACGTTTCTCTGATCATTTGAGCGACACGTCGTCTGTCCCCTTCGTCACAGAACGCGATCAAACCCACTTCCACTGGGAACAGTAAAGGGCCGAGGACGGAGCCTTGGGGGACCCCACCAAAATACTAAATTCCATTATGAAGTAGTCTGATTTGTTTTTTGTTGTACTGTTGAAAAACATACTTGACCAAGGTATTTGTCATTTTATGGATAATTTACTGTCTAATATATTAAATTATGAAATTCCCCCAAAGAACTAAAATGTGCAAATAAATAATTTTTCCACTTTTTTTTTTTCTTTCTTGGTTGTGGTGAGGTTATTTAATCAAATATACATATATATATATATATATATATACATGTCTATAATATCTCTTATTATGTTGGAGATGCATTAATGACAGAATTTCCCCTATGCGGATTAACCCTTTAATGTCAACCCCAAGTAAAAAAAAAATATATGAAAGATTTTCTTTCTTCGGGGCATTAATTAATTTCTTGTCTTCGACAACCTAGATTCCCCGTAAAATAACAAATAGTTTGATGAGGCATGTTTTTTTTTTAAACAATTACGTTGACTTATAACATTAATGATGAAATACTCCGTTTTAATTAGCCTAGCTTAACCTTTTAAACATGTTTTTTTAGAAAACCTTCAGAGACTTATTTTTCGGGGGTTGTATCAAGTTTAATAAATCCTACATATCATATAGGAGTCTCTCAATGGTCATTGTTAACGCCTCTTCCTCTGTGACCTGTGGTGAACCCCAGGGTTCTATCCTTGGCCCCTTACTCTTAGCATATACTTGCTCCCACTGGGTCGTATTATAAAAAGCTCAGTCAGATTTTTTAATAAGAAATTGTCTTAAACCGTGTTCAACCAAACAGTTGAGTAGGACATTAAAGGGTTTTTAATAAAGTCTCCATCCATCCATCGTTCGGTTCTCTTGTTCCGGAGCAAATGACCAAAAGAGCAGAAATATATATATATATTGTTGCTTAGTATTGGTCTCTCTTTAAATTCCTCCGATGTCCTTAGAATCAAAATCAGGCTATTGGATCACATGATTTTGAAGGTTGCGTGTTGCGACATCCCATCCAGTTTTTTTCTTTTTCATGAGTTTCGATCATTTAATTCTGGAACGTTTCAGTCTGTATGTTCAACGTATGTTTTATGTTTGTATGTTCCAAGGTCATGAGGTCAGAACGCCGTCAGTCGGTGTTTTCATAATAGTCTCTGAGCTCAACCTTGAATTGAACCTTTGAATATGAACCTGACTTCAAAGCGGACACTCTGAAGCCCTGGAGCCGAGAGTTTCATTCGTTATCGCTAAACCAGTTTTGTGGTTTCGCCATGCAGAACAATCTGCCAAACGTCAAACGTTCGGACCTCTTTTATGATTTCACAGTTTGAAAAATACTGCAGGAATTCTTCATATATATAAACATTCAGTCGCTGTGATTGTGAATAAATAGCGAGAAACAAAGTAGAACTCATATTAAATAAACATTTTCCTCTGTAAAGGTGTCTTTTTCTTCTGCTTTGATTGACAGCACCAGCTAAGGGTTGCCCCTCCCCCTTAAACATTCTAAAAATTAGAATATGAGGTGGAGTTCACTTTTTAACTACTTTTATCTCGCTGATGTGGCGTTCGGATCCACAGACCATATATTTGGTCGAGCGTCGGCTTCCTGCTTTTAGCATCTAGCAGCCCTTTTTTCCTGGAGCTCAATGAAAAGAAGGTTTCGGACCTCGTTCTGGGACCCGGATCTGAGTGAATGAAGTTATTTCCGTAAAGCCGGTGAAACGTTTGAAGGGGTCTTCTGCTTTTCCTTCCGTCCATTCATGTTATTTCTATCACTCCGCCGCCGTCTGCTTATCCATGTTTCATCCATCTTCACTTCTTCCTCTCTACTCGCCCCGGCTCACTTTTTCTTGCTCTTTTTATTCAGTTCATACTTTTTCAAACCCAGCCGGTGACAGACGACGATTCAGAACCAAGTCAGAACTGAGTTGGCAAAAGACATTTTCTTAAGATACACTTCTTCCTGGATTCTTTATCAGCAGGACCAGAAACTAGCAGAACTTGTGACTCTGGGGGAATTTCAAATAATTTTTAAATGGATCAGGACAATATTACACTGTAAAAGAAATCCGTGTAGTTTGCGGTAAAAGAATGTGGTTGCCAGAATTTCACTGTAAAAAAATGCAATAACCATGTTATGTTGACATTATGTTGAATTAGCATATAAATAGATTTAATGTCAACCTGCTTAAATTTAAAGAGTAAATCAAGAATTTCATGTTTTTAACCTCGAAATCAACATTATTTCGAAAATTCATACCGTTTTTTTTGCGTTTTTTTTGCGGTAGTAGAGAGGGTAGAGAGCTTCAAGTTCCTTGGCGTGCACATCTCAGCCGACCTCACCTGGACCACGCACATCTCCCACCAGGTAGGGAAGGCCCAACAGAGGCTTTACTTCCTCAGGAAGTTAAGGCCCGCTCACCTCCCTTACCACCTGTTGACCAACTTCTACCGGTCAGCGATGGAGACCCTCCTGACCTCCTGCTGCACGGCGTGGATCTCCAGCGGCACCTCACAGGACAGGAAGGACCTGCAGCGGGTGGTGAGGGCGGCGGAGCGCGTCATCGGAACATCACTACCCCCCCTCAGAGACATTTACAATGGCCGACTATTGTCGCATTAACGCCATACTGTACATAACACCTTTTAACACCTTGTATATACCTCTTGTGCTTGACTACCTCGTTTTTCTCCCATATATATATATCCCTATAGATTTTTGCTTTACCTTGCGCTGCCAAACGGTTTGATTGTTTTTCTTCAAAAATGACAATAAAGCTTTTCTATTCCAGTCTAATCTAAATTATAGCCGAAAGCATTTGGATACAAAGATCAAACTTTCCCAAACTTTTTTGCATTAACACGAAGTATCAGCGGCGGCAGCGATAACGATTCCATAACAACCACAACCTTTTTGGGTAATAACAACAAAGGGCATCTGTGAGGAGCTTTTGTGTTCACAAAGCGAGACTTGGTTTAGCTGATTCAGACCCCCTAAAGTAAATTTTTCAAGAGGACGTGTGGTAATCATCGGTTTCCAAATGGCTGGTGTGATTCACACTGCAGAATGATGAAAGAGGCCGGTCTGTGCTCAGTCTGTCCTCGTCTGAGAGCAGCTTCTTTCATTTTCCTCCAACATTCAACTTACATTAGGCGTCCTTGTCATTCCATGATGCAACTTGTTTTTCTGGATGTGGATCTATAACTCAGTAGGATGCTGTGAAACCCTGACCGCAGGCAAAAAGGTCGGCGGTGAGTTGCAGACGGGCCTGAGTGCTGTTGTAATCCTGTCGATGAAAACATCGACAGGATAAAAAAACAACGTTTTCTTTTTTCATCAAAGTGAATCTGTCATATCTGCAGAGCGGTGAGCAAAACTCTGCAAGTAGAGAGTTCAGAGGGAGCCTGACAGTTTAGTTTGATATAGAAATCAAGATTAGGTGCTGCAGAATTTCTACAATATTCACACTAAGCTAAGATATTCATCTTAGACATTATTTCCTCATTTCCTGTTCTTCTCCAGTCCAAAACATCAAAAGAGGAAGATGCAACAGTATCCCAGGTTTATGAAAAGTCAGGCAGTTTCCTCCATTAATGTCTGAGTTAATGCCAGCCTCTAAATCTACAGACAACTCCAACAAACTCCCTGAGTATCTCTCAGGTACTCTGCGGTCGTTTGTCCCCTGAGCCTTCCACTTCAGCATCTCTGTTCAGCTCGCTAGGCCCCCAGTTCCACCCCAAATAAACATCAAAGGAATCAACAGCACATATAAGGAATTAAAGGGATTCTTAAAACTGATCTCCCAGTTCCAGCCCCGAAGGAACATCAAAGGAACCAAAGGAACATCAAAGGAATTGAAGGAATTCTTAAAATTGAAGCCCCAGCTCCACCCCAAAAAGGAACATCAAAGGAATAAAAGTGACTCTTGAAACTGAGCCACCAGGTCCACCCCAAAAGAAAGATCAAAGTTAAAAAGTTCAATGTCATTAATTTGATCTTGTAATTTTAGTCAAAGCATTTTAAATATTGAAATGAAGTTAGAGTCAGAATATGAGACATTTTTCTCTGTAAATATCTCATAGCGTCTGAAGGCAGTGGTAGCAATCACAACTTTGGCTTAGATGTTTAAATGCATTTCATTGGTGAGTATTTGTGCTCGGCATTGACGATAAAGTTGAATCTCGTCTAATGTAAAAACAAAAATGGAACTGGGTCTATCCTGCTATGGAGGAGAATCCAGATCACGGAGTGGATTTTTGGATTCTTCCATCGACAGCGGCACAAACATCCGGCCCCCAGCGGAGGTAAGAAAAGCATCGTAAATAACCTTTAACATCGCTTTACTACATCAACGCCCTCGGAGTCCCACGGTGACAACAAGTCTGTTTAAAGAACCTGCTTATGCAAAAGCTCTCTCTGAACACATTATCATCAGTTTCCTGCTGCAGCATCACCGAGTTCCCGGAGTAAGTCGTCACGTCTCAGACTCTTGTGACAGCCGGCAGCACAGAGTGGCGGGATGAGGAGGCGGCGGAGCGTGAAATGCCTTAGATTGCATACGGATAAACAAAAACAAAAAAAAAAGAAAGCTGCATTCTGTTGGGTTTGACGGCGTCACCAGGCTGTAAGGAGTCGATGAGTGAGATTGAAGCATGAGAGGGTGAGAAAGTTCTGATGCGGAGCCCCCATCGTAGGTGCTTTCAACATCGGACAGGAGTCATGCTTCTAACACATCAGCTTCAGAAGAAATAACCAGCTGCTCCCTGATTTATCCTCAAGGCTGACACGTTGCCACGGCAACAAGATCATCCGTGTCACTCTGACTACCCCGTGACCACTGTAGGTGGTTTTAATGTAATGGCTGATCTGGGTATTATGCTGTATTTTCTCCTGCTTAAAATACTTGAGTTAATAACCCCCTAAATGGCCTTCAAACCATTTTAGAGTGAAGCTGTGAAAGTGAATATGTCTCCTTTTCATTTACTGGCCCGGCCCGTTCATGGGCGGTTCTGTGCGTCATCAGCCGCCTGACAACAGCGTTTGCCAAAACAATTGCGCACATGAAGTTGCGGCTTGTTGCAAGAAATTGGAGCCATGACAGCTGTTCTTGGCTGAATGTGCAGCAGAAGGGATTATCGATCTGAGACAGCGCCGCTCGCGCTCGTGCCTGATGTTGTTCTCCCTCAGCCGCCGCCGCCGCCGCCGCCGCCGCAGCCGCCACGGCTTCTGCTGCTGCGGAACTTCCTTACCTGTTGGATTAGAAGTCAAAGCGCTGATAGCGACTGATGCATTAAAGCCGGAGGGACTTATTTTGACGTCGGAGTGTGCTGCGACAACATAATCAGTCACTGCGGAAGAGTAGCGGCGGATACGGATGATGCGCTCTTTGTTGGAACACCTCAAATCACCCGCTGAGACACTCTCAGCTGTGTGTGTCTGTTATTACTGAATCACTCATCGGGAACAACTTTACGCCTATTCATCACCTGGAGGCAGACTTTCCATCCTATAGTGGTTTCAAACTGCATCAAATATACCCAGAATTGGAAATTGATGGATTGCGCGCCCGTTGGTCGTGACTAACCGGCGAAGTTCTCGCCACTTCTTCGTTATGATGGCCCCTCCTCCTCCTCATCTCTCTCTTTCTTTTATCTCTCTCTCTAACGCCGCCTCATTTGTATTCTCGGGGCATTTGTCGTTTTCGTTGCCTAGGAAATAAAGCGAGGTTGGCAGCGAGGACAGGATGGGTGACTTTTGATTGGCAGAGCAATGTTCCAGGAGAGAAAGTTGTTTGAATATTCATCAAAAGGAAAAGTCCTCCCTCTGGTTCTCCTCTCCTCAATGTCTGGAAAAAAAAAAGTCTTTCCACACCATTTTTTTGAGCCCACACACACATTTCTACTCGTGGATTTATGCTGAGAAAGCGCCCTGGTAAAAACGCAGAACGCTATAGTTGATGTTAACGGGAAACCGACTCCACCAATCACGTCTTCGGATCACTTCCTTCCATTCGTAACCACGCTAAATTGAATAATTTACTTATTAAGGTTATTTGTGTTGCTTTAAAATGTTAAGTTTGATTTTCTAGTTGATTTGAATGAACTTTATTGTTCCTAATGTATACTAGGGGGGTAATCCTTTGAGGTCATGTGACCAACATGGCTTTGTGACTTTGATGTCCTGCTCAACCTGAACAGTTTAATTGGACATTAAAGCGTCTGTAGAAATAAAAAGAGTCCACTCTTTCAACTAGAACCCGTCCACAGTTTCATGTATTCTACCTTGTCACAAGCCCGTCCTGTAATCCTGCTAACAGATGAACCTGGGCCCAAGCCCCGCCTCCTCGTTGGAGGTAATTAAAACGGAAACCTTGAAGATTTCTGTTGCTGGCAGTAATTGCAGTAACATTTGCCTCACTCAGTAAGAGAAGTTCACTGTCTTACCTTCCCTCACACATCACTCCATCTCTGCCCTTTGGCAAGAACCTCGATCCCGTTTGATGTTTTAACGAGACAGAAAGTCGTTCATCCGCCAAACCCACGGCAACCGGCAGAAACACCTTAAGTGAGACGGGAGGGCGTCTCAGTCTCTGAAGCCGTTGCTCTGTGGCTCATTTCTCAAAGTATTGATGTCTCTACTACCTGGAGGGAGAGGAGCCCGTATGGATCGCATCTGGGATGTCAGGACAGACTGGTTCTGGTCCAACAGAAGACCCTCCTTTCTGGACCAGAGTGAGATTTTTTTTGGATTGGGGGGATAATTTAATAATGAGGGGGAAAAAAAATACAAAACAGAAACACAAATTTTAACAAACACCGATAAGCCATTACATTATGACCGCTAGTAGAAGACATTTGAAGAACATTGATCATCTCCTAATTATGATGTCTGTCAGGGGGTGGGATTTAGTAGTAATCCTGAAAGTCTCACATTGATTTCACACGGGGGGGGGGGTCTTAACTATTTAATGTTTGGTCGAGCTAAAAAGTGAGCTAAAAAGTAAGTGGCCGAGACGGAGCCTTGGGGGACACCACAAAAAAACAACAACATGTAAACAAACAATTTTTCTATATTTTTTTCTTTTCTTTTTGAGGACATTAAAGGTTAAAAGATTATTTGTACTCTATACTGGAAAATAAAAACATCCTTTTCAAAATTGTAGCCAGTAGTGACCCCGCCTCCATGTGTCTCTTATGTTGACATCAATGAATCCACAATATGGCAGTAGAGAGTCAACGGTTTAGTAACAAGAAAAAAAGTAGGCCTACGCTGTTGTACCCGACAGCAAGGGCATATCCCCGAAAAGCCCCCAATCCCTTATGTTTTACAATAATAATTATAATAATAATACATTTAATTGATAACGCACTTTACATTTGGATCAAATCTCAAAGTACTAAAATTACACGTAAAAGTAAAAGTCCCCCTGATTGAACTCCTCCAGTTAAATGTGGAGTTATGTTCAAAGAATTATTTTTCTAGTGTAAAATACAGTTTGAAATATAAAAGATAGATCTCCTCCAGTCGATTCACGTGCACCAAATCTGGACTTAATTGAACGAACTTGGGGGGATAAAGCTCCCCCTAGTGTCAAAACTAAACCACCGGCTTTTCTCAAAATCAATCATGTTCTTCCTCGCACTAAGGTATTTTTGAGCATAACAGTTGATAATGATTCATGAAATAGTTTTCGAGTTATCGCGTTAACATGACCGGTCCATGGACGCAGAGGTGGAAATGACGATTCAATCAGAGTCCTGACTTTTCAGGGAAATGATGAAGAGGGCAGAGCAGCTTATGAAGAAAGACTCGAAGCGATGAATGTTGTATTCATTTCTGGTTTGTGACACTATTAAAATGACAACATTTGGACCGAAAACTGTTTTTTTATTGCATTGTTACCATGACACTAGTATTGTTTTAATTGCTACACTGCCCCCGGTGATTTCCGGTGGTACTGCTCCATTTCTTTCTTATACAAAACTTCTCTGAAAAATGTGGACAAACATGAAAAAAATTTACTCCTGACCATAAATGGACCTTCAAGAAGATAAACAGAAAAGACACGGATGAATTTATTCTTTCAAAATATGGGGAGATAAAAAAAGACAGAAAGAAAAAGAAATGGAATAAAAAAAAACAAGATGGAACGCTGTTGCTCTGCAGTGGAGACATGCAGGGAAGCTGATTGGATGAATAGATGCAGAATCGCTGAAACTAAGAGCCAGAATATTAAGAAAACATAATGGCCTTGCCCAAATGGATAAGGACCGGCTGTGATTACGAGGAGAGAGAATGCTGGAGAGCTCTCCAGAGAGTGTAGGCAGTCGGACTGCAGTAATTAGTCAGTGAAGTTCTCTGCGGTCGAGGAGCAGCTGGCCACTGGCTCTGCTCGCCTAAAAACACGGACTGAGGTTCTTCCCTCGCTCAGAACGTCAGCAATTAAATGAGTCTTTTTCCTGCTTCAACAGGAAGTGAAACCAATCAGCTGTTGGTGAGATAGCCTCGAACGCGGTGCCTTACGTCAGGGTGTAACGTGAAATATCCTCCATAATCCATAAGAGTGTTTTTTTAATATGGCCGCCTTTATTTCACAGTTTGCCTCCATTCAAAATTGAGACTAATCAGTAATGGAAATTTAAAATTGCAATATAAAAAATATGGCTGCTTCATTTTTCAATTTAGTCTCTTTCCCAGAAGATAAAATAAACATTTTTTTACACGATGCAATTATATCCTAAGTCAATATGAAGCTGTGAGCAGACCCGACAGACGGGTTTTCACTGTAAAATGAATGAGCGTATATAAATCATTTCTCCTCTATGTTAAAGTTCAATATGGGGGAGACTTTTAAAAACTCTGGCTTCCTGTCTGGGCCAGCGCCACCTTCCTCCTGGCCAGTGGAGGTGATCCCACCTCGCCATCCAAAGGACAGAATGTTTGATGGACTAATCTTGAGTAGATGACAATAAAGAGAGCTTAAGTAAAGTTTTCCGCCTGACTGAACAAGAACATCACCGGTCCTGCATCATGATTTAGCCTCAGTGTTTTAACGATGTCGGCTTTGATTCAGTCGGCGATGACGTCTTGTCCACAAACGCAAACCCATGAGCGTTCCTTCCAGGCATCCATCAAGTCTGACACTTGTGACACTCTAACGTTATGCTCTCTGATTCGTGTCTGTTTTAATTTACGGTGGAGCTATAACGAGCAAAAAAACCTTCAACATCTCCAGAATGTGTTGATGTTTACCTCCTCAGAATTTGGAGAATTCACCTTAATGAGGAAGGCGCGAGGACGGCGACTAATCACAACGAGGCATCAGCCGCATCATTTGGCGAAGGCGTCAGCAGTAACGGCCCGCCACCAATTTGAGTGTCCATGTTTGCGTAAGATTGCCGTAGCGCGTCCCACTGGAGGAAAGTTCTGAAAGGAGTGCGTGTCTGTTTCCAGAATTGAGGCGGTGAAGTTTTACATTAGGACTGTTCTTTGTGCTAACGGGAGCAACCGGTGCATGTTCCTCTGAGGTGACAAGGAAAGGCTTTTATCATCTCCTGTGTGGGCTGAGCCGCGAATCCCGAGATCAATCCAGCATGTAGGAACATATACCGTTAATGGCGTGGTTACTCTGGAGTTTGTTGTGTCTACCAGAGGACATGGCGCCTCCCAATCAACAAAGGTGGGTCCCAGGACTCTTTGTACTGCTTGGGATCGTCGTCTTGGTGCGTGACCCGTTTGAACTAGAACCTCAACCCGCAGAGTCATGACCCGACGTTCGCCCTTTGGAATAATGGTGTAAGAGAGCAAAATGTATGTTTCGCCTCAGTTAAAGGTACAGTAAGTCAACCGGGCCCTGAGGCGGCACCGCAACAACACGCAAGCACAACCGGCCTTATAAGTGGTTATGTCAGCAGTCACGTTGGTGTGCCGCCTCCACACGAGCAGAAAGACACGCACACTCCTGCTAATTAACTAGGAGGTTTAGATTACTTTAGAGGGAAACTTGAGATTTCTTGAAAGAAAATTTTAACTTAAATATTCACTGTACATGACTTCAATCATCCTAATGTTGTTATGGAATATCTGACAACGTGGAAAAAAAGAGATTGATGTGTGACGTTTTTTTTCCTTTTTATGTTTCTCTTTAGTTTCAGATTCCCTTTAGTTTCTCTTTAGTTTCGGATTCTTTGAAGTCTCTGGTTCTCTTTGGTTTCAGACTCGTTTTAGTTTCAGATTATCAGTAGACTCAGTTTCTCTATGTTTTCAGTTTCCCTTTAGTTTATGTGTCCCTTTAATTTCATGTTCTCTGTAGGTTTTGTGTCTCTGTAGTTCATGTTTCTCTTTAGTTTCAGATTTCCTGTAGTCTCAGGATTTCTGTGGATTCAGTCTCCATCCAGTTTCCTTACACTTACTGATCATTTATAGCTTCAGTTTCCCTCTAGTTTTAGTCTTTCTTTAGTTTCAGTGGAAATTGAGTTGAAAATTGAAATGATTGAAGTCCCTCTAGTCGTCATTTCTATGGAAGTGAAATAGTCTCCATCTTATAATGGCCTCTCTTTGCTTGTGAAAACCGGTTACCCAACCCACTTACTATCACATTTACCAACTCAGGACTACTTTGAATTATTTACGTAAACACCGTGTTAAGTTGAGTCAGTAGAAGAGGAAGAGTCAATGCATTTCCGCCCTATTTGTTAGAAGAACTGAAGTAATGCCCCAATTGGCTTCCAGTCATGCTTACTATTGATTGCGAGGGCCATAATTTACTTTTGTACCCAAGTAAGCTTTTCGCCCCATTAGTCTTTCCGCGTGGCTCTTTGGCCGGAGCCTCTGCCTCCATCATCATTAACACCTACCTCGTCATCAGAATGAGCAGCCAGACAAAGGGAGGGTCATTATAGATTCCATCATTACTCTTCGCATCACCCCGGCTAATGATTTTCGTAAAGGTCTAACGCTCGGCATGGCGATAGGTCAAACGGTCCCGAAAAAAGTCCCAAGCCGCAACAACGCAATGAGAGTCGGCGTGTCGGATTGTTTTGTACCGTCACCCCTGACATTCGCTCCCAAGCCGAGACCCCTACTGATCAATGAGGCCTGAAGTTGGAAGTGCGATTCATTTGTAAAAACAATTTAGCAGAAGCAGTAGAGGATGTCTTCTGCTCACCTGAAGCCCATCAGCATTGTTTGAATAATGACACGGCAATTTTGACCAGCACTCACATTTAAAGGTTTCTCCGAGTGGTTTCATTTGTGTGGGCATACATTGATTTAAGTCAATTATGTACTTGTATATATATATATATTATTTACTTCCATCCGCTCAGTGGCACCTTTTCAATATTTGAATGGATATTTAAATCATCTACGTTAACTGCCTTTCATAGATAATCAAATATTTATATATTACGTGGGTTAAGCCGGGTTATTTTAAAGGGGAGACTTAAATAGTTAAACCCAAGATGCCTTTATATTAAACAAAAATGTCTTTATTACACCTCAAACCACAGAAACAACCTAAATGCAATAGTTGTGAATAATACGTATGTTTTTGATGTATTTACTGACTGCCGTTTAATAGCTGTTCACAATAATGCATTTTTTTAAAGATGTTTTTTTAAGATGACTAGGAAAATTCAGTTTTTTCCTTTTTTCTTCTGCAAGTATCGGGAACATTAAAAGATAGCTAAGACTCCAAGCTGATGGGTTCCAATCAATACGTTCTTGTATGTAGAGAATTCAAATGAGGCCAAATGTTCACAGATAGATCGAAGACGCGATCGCTAACAAATCAGGAAAGCAAATGGGGTTCTTATCTGGATGAACTTAGCCCCATGTATCATTCAGCCGTTGGAGAACGGAGTAGCTTTAGAAAAGGTCACGTTTATGAGAACCTGATAAATTAAGGAGAGGATGTGGTTTAAAGAGCGTGGCGAGAAATGGTTCTTCGCCATTGCTGCGTATTAATCATATGCTATGGAACGCATTTAAATTAAACAAGCAAGAATTGAATTTAAAGAGTGGATCCAGACAGAGTGCTGCTGTGTTTCATGGAAAGTTCAAAGATTAGTCTCGGTGATGTGGACAAAATTGCCTCAAATTGAATTCAGTTGAATTCATTGTTGCAAGTGAAACATCACAACTTCCTGGAGGGACTGACTTCTAGCAGGAAGTCGCCTCGATATGCATCTTCAACACCACTGGCAGGTGAGAGGAGCTGAAAAGAAATGAAAATCACCCTAAAAAAACATTTTCTTTGCTGGAATGACTTTTATCCTCAGGCCCAGATGAAGGCATAATAAGAATCCAGAAGGATGAAGACGAAGAGGCACTCTAGGTTCCTGATTCAACATTTGAACTCATCAGAGATTATAAAAGACGGCTGTATTCTATGTAAAAAAAAAAAAGTATATAATAACCCTTCAGCAAAAATTTGCTTTTGCGTTTGGTGTGAACACAGCATTACACTGCCTACTACTGGCCTGGCATGCAATACTACAGCTGTCAAAATTTTTTTTTGCAGTTCCTTCTGCACAAGGATTGCTTTTGCAAAGTTGTCTTAAGAAAGCGAAATGCAAAAACTTAAATTATTGCAAACCATGAAATAGTTCTTGCGTTCTGACCAGGAAACAATGTTTCTCAGGAAAAAAAATTAACGCTGCCTTGTGAGTAAAATATGCACTACTACGTAAAATAGGATATTTGCTAGATAGACCTTCTCGAGTCGATTCATTCGCACCGAATTTGGACTAAATCGGACTAACTGCTAGGAAGTTATGGCCCGGAAAGGTTTGGAGATAAAGCTCCCCCTACTGTCAGAAAAAGGCTACTGACCTTTACCTAAATAAATACAGTTCTTCCTCACACTAAGGTATAAATTGGCATAACATTTTAAAACTATAGTTATCACGTCAACATGAAGGATCTGCTGCGAATGCGGATGCGGCTGCGGCTGCGGCTGCGGCTGCGGCTGCGGATTCCATAAAATCCCCAACTTTTTTGGAGATCTAATTCTTGACAGGTCAAAAGGTAAGTCTAAGAACAGCGGCAGGAGGGAGTAAGAGAAAGAAAGAGCGAAGGTTTGTCTGTGTGTATGCAACAGACGGAGAAAGTAATGTCACTAATAAAGCAAACAAACAGAAAAGAGCGAGCAGCGATCGTGAGGAAGTCGTCTCGTGCTCCCGCGTCACAATGTTTTTATTACGGGCCATTCACACAAACACACATCTAACACTTCAGGTAGATAGATTTTGGAAAAGACAAAATTTTATGCAAAATGTCTTCTGACGCCATTACAGCTCCGAGTTGTTTACCACTCGGCATCAGCGCTGCGGCGTGGAGATCACTTTCGGCGCCGACGCGGCTCTGCAACGTTCAATCCGTCTCGGGAGTGAAACTGTTACGGCGCCATAAAACCCGAGGCTCGGTTCGAGTTGTCTGCAATCATATTCATATTGCAAGTGAAACATTAGAAGACACCTGGATTTGGCTCTTACATTAATTAGCCATAACATTATGACCACTGAGAGGGGAGTTGAATATCATGTATTGTGGATCCGAGCTGTTTGGACGACAAATGGAGGAGCTACACAATATTAGTCAGGTGTTTATAATGTTATGGCTGATCAATATGTAATGAGCAAACCAATTGTTTTGACGGATGAAGATGCGCCTGATTACCTTCACGTCAATGCACCTATTCACCCTCATGTGTCACCACATAGAGAGAATCTTCTTCCACCTTCATCTTCCTCTCTGACGCCGTTGAAGATTCATGCCTGCTCGGAGAATTAGCCGCCTGTCCTCTTCCTCTGCAGGGTCATCCTCACACCTGCTCAGCTAAACATAACAACACATAAAAAACCCTGGATGTATTGGTTTTAGCCTCAGACGAAACCCAACAGGTGAATCCTGGTCTGCAATGCATGTTGGGGGAAAATGTAAGACCCTAAATCTACTCTTAAAAGTCAATCCAGCAAATGTTAGCTTGAACGAGAAAGAGCGAATGAGGAAGGCTCCAAGTAGTTGAGCTACACGGAGATGTTGTTATCACCTTTTCTTGTTCAGTAGCTGGAAGGCACGATTGTAGATACAACACAGGAAAACACCAAGTACCACCTGGAGTTACCAAAATGTCTCTGTTGATTCTAGAACTTGGCGAACGTTCTATCAAAAGTTAATTTCTACCTCGAGCTAAACTTCAGTGCTTGAGCTAACGTTCCAAACAAATGAAATAGTCTTTGATATTTCTCCCGCAGGTCCTCTTCAATATAAAAGCCTGATCTTGAGGTGAATTTCTTAATTTCTCATAGTGCCCTCTGGTGGGTGAGTGAGAAAAGAATAAAAAATAACCAGGTGGTGGTGGCGGTGGATGGATTTGTCAAACACAGGATATTAGCACTGGAGATTAAGGTTGAATGTCCTGCTCAACTGTTTTGGTGGTCCACTTTTTGAGTCTCTCTATATATAAAAAGTCTCTCTCTCTCTCTCTCTCTCTATATATATATATAAATATATATATATATATGTATATGCAAAAAAGTAAGGGAGTCATGATTGAGCCCTGGGGGACACCACAACAAAAAACAAAAACACAATACAACAATTTTTCCATATTTAAATTTTTTTTTGGAAAAGGTTAAAGGGTTAATTATTCCTTTATGATTTGTGAAAAAGGCAGTTCAGTTAATAAAAAAAAGTTAAGGCGATACGGTGTTTAGCACAGTTGCCTCACGGGAACATGGTTGCGTGTTCAAATCCCCCTCCAACCGTTACTCCAGCTTCCAATTAAATGCAACTAAGACTTTATTTCTGTCGTAACTGAAGATTACTACTAAACTATATTTATTCTCTGTTTGCATATCCTGTTACAAATGATGGTAGTTTGTTTTGAGGCTAATTTAGTGTGAGGCACACAGCATGCATTCTTTACGACGTTCTAATGTCGCCCTGCACTTAAGACCTTTTACTCTATCTGCTGTTTTTTTTTTTTTTTAAAAAGAAACAATCACATCAATATTTATGTATGGAGTCATTTTGTTTGTTTGTTTGTTTGTTTCTCTTCCTGGGGTCTTCGTGATTTAGTTATGAGGGTTGAGTGAGGAGTTAGCGGAAACAAACAACTGCTAAAGACTTTTTGTGACCACGGGCGTCAACGTCTGTCTTCATGATGAGACAAAAACCGCCGGAAGGTAACAGATTAAAGTTCAGTCACGCAGGGTTAAGAGCAATTCAAATCAAATGATTCAATTTAAACCAAAATTAAACAAAGAAATTCAAATCAAAAGCAAATAAATAAACGTAAAGATTTGTTGCTGTTGTTGAAATGAGTTCGATGTATTCTATTTATTTCCCTTTTCTTTTTATTAATCATTTTTACAGTTGTTTATTTTGGCATGTTCTTATTCACTTTACATATTTATTTGTATTATTATTATTATTATTATTATTATTATTGATTATTTTACATGTATTTTCTGTATTTTATTATAATTATTATTATTACTATCATTATTATTGATTATTTTACATGTATGTTTTGTATTTTATTGTTATAGTTATAATTATTACCGTTTTTATTGATTTTTTTTAAATGAAAGATTATTTAATTGTTTGATAAATTCCTGCTTTCTGATTATTATTTTTTTCTTTTCCAATGGAGGCTATTTAAAAGGTTATTTTTCTGCATCCCCCCCCCCACCGAAAATAATAACAATAATAATGTAGAATATACAACAATAATAAAAATAGCAAATAAAGAAATATAGTAAAATATGTATGAAGTGTGAAACGAGATCATTTTTCCTAAAAGATAAAAAATCATTTAGCCCAAAAAGAATTTAACATTATTAGTTTTTCACGGGCTGAAAATCTAAAAGATTTTCCACCTGGGATGAAGGAAATTGGAAAAACCTGAAAACACATCTACCCTCTATTAAATACATGGAATGATTCAATGTTCTCGTTTTGGATCCTGTTGACTTACGGAGGTAGAACTTCTGACTCACGCCGGCAGCTGTCGTCTGTATGCAGCCAAGAAATACCTGTGTGGATGGAGAGAGAGAGAGAGAGAGAGAGAGAGAGAGAGAGAGAGGGAGAGAGAGAGAACTCAATGAAAACGGATGGAGATAACATCTTGAGATTTCTGCTATGGCCGGAGGGATCTTTATCTCTGAGATGAATTCTGGAGCAGCGGCCGTTTGATTGGAGCGTCCTCTTTGACAGCTGGGTCTGCAGGAGGCCCAGGTTACGCTGGGATGTAATGAAAGCATTGCATTTGAGTCCTGATCAAAGAGACTGATGGAGAACCGGAGTGCTCTGACTTTTGTTGAGCGGCTCACAAAAAACGTTTATACAAAAGTTATACGAAAGTTATTCTCATAAGAAATAAGGAAAATTGATCTGACTGTGCTTTGGGGCCCTGTTGCATCATAATTGGGTCATATTCAGATTCCATTATAGTTGCTAGCGCGGATGACATCATCATTAGAGTGGAGTGTAGCTGTAACTACCTCCATGTCTTTCTCTTTATTTTTTTTAACCAAAACTCCATAATTCCTACATCGATATATAAGGATACTTGGCCCA
Source organism: Lophius piscatorius (assembly GCA_009660295.1). Lineage (NCBI taxonomy): Eukaryota > Metazoa > Chordata > Actinopteri > Lophiiformes > Lophiidae > Lophius > Lophius piscatorius. The sequence goes on along the minus strand of VRLP01002146.1, from coordinate 6,232 downwards.
GGGAGGCGATGGGCATCTTGCCTTTCCCCTTGATCAATCCAGTTCTTCCTTGCACTGATGTCTATGTGAAAAATATTGACGTAAACAAGTCATATATCCTCGAGTCGATTCATGAGCATCGGATTTTGATTAATTTGAACGAACAGTTTAGAAATTATGGCCCGGAAACATTTAGAGATAAAACTCCCCCTAGTGTTTAAAATATGTCAGCGACTTTTCTCAACATCAATCCACTTCTTCCTCGAAGGTCTTTGTCGAGGTCTATGTGGGTATATGTGGTTATTCTTACGTTCTGTCCTGGAAACAAAGTTTGTCTACAAAAAAAAAAAAACGCCCCCTAGTGAGTAAAATCTGAACTAATGAGTGAAATAGGATATTTGCTCGATAGATCTCCTCGAGTCGGTTCCTAGCCACAAAAATTGTGCGAAATTAATATCTGACTATTTTGAAAATAAAACTCCCTTTAGTGTCTGAAAAATATAACCAAACTTTCCCCAAATCAATCCAGTTCTTCCTCGCAATACGGGCTATGTGGCTACAAAGTGTGAAAATGATCAACGTAATAGTTTTTGAGTAATGCACACAAAGGATCTGCGCCGGACTAGATGGCGATTCCATCATTTCCCGGACTTTTCAGGGAAATAGTTAAGATATATTTAAATCTCTTATATATTTTATACAAATATGCAAAATATATGCAAAATTGATGCGTAGAAGAATGGGCCTCAAAAGATGTGAAGCTTCTGGGATGATAATTCAACATCTCCTATCTGGTGGTGCTGGAGGTTTAAGAAAACGTATAGATTTTTCTCGTTGTTTGTTTTCATGGCTGCTTTTTCGAGCAACAAGGAAATACTGGAATCATTTACGGTCCAGTTAATATTATTCATTTGGCCCGTGTCGACAGATTCCTTCACAGCTTGACGCCATTATTGCTCACAGGGAAAATTTTGTGTATTGCCTGATGTTTTATTGCATTGCTTTGCGTGAGTCCAACAGCTCCCGTCAGCCGTCGTTCAGGCGAAGGGAGGAATATTTCATTCATGTGAGTCACTTTGTCAGACTCTGCTTAATAGAATAAATAAAATAAAGACAATGGAGGATTCCTGGGGGCACCAAGCAGATGATTCTAGTAGATATGTGTAATTCTTCACGGATCGCACGGATGGGTCGGGTCCAAGCGGACGTTTGACACGGTGACATTAACACACGTCAAAAATGTCAAGTGAAATTTTTTTTGATTGCCCGTAAGGCTTGGATGGAAATATTTTTTTAAATATATTTAAAAATTAGCATTTTAAGGTGCAGAAATGTTAAAATTCAACTCCAAAACTAGCAAAAAAATATATAAGCGGGAATCTAACCCACGTACACTAAAAAAAGTGCATCTATTGTTGTGTATTTACTAGATCAGAATAAGCCTTTTTAATTCTTTTGACAACAATTTATTATGATTTCTGTATGAATTCTATTGAATCTCTCTGGAAATCCAAGAAAATACTAGGGAATCACGACGTTTCTTAATAATTGCCACGTAGAACACGGCTGAGATTTCACTGTAAATTCTAAAATCTTTTTATGTGGTGTCCCCCCAGGGCTCGATCCTCGGCCCCTTGATCTTTAGGTGGTATTATAAACATTTTCTGTAACATTTTCTCAATGAGAAATAGAAACTCAAAATGTGCTCAACAAAACAGTTGAGCAGGACAATAACAGATCCGATCAGTGGTCCAATCAGAGTCGATGAGGTCATGACATTCTCCATTAATCCTCATTTACTCAGAATAATCCCCCTTTTATTCTGGCTTTGTGCTTCGATTCTTCCCCAGCAGCTCTTTTACTTCCGCTGTTTCTGGTGAGCAGAACTCGCTCTGGGCTCCTTCGCACCACAGCATACCCACATCCTCATCATCATCCACTTTGGCTGTGTCTCCATAAATGGGATGATTGACAGTTGCTCAGCGGACTCCTGACTTCTTCCTCAGAGCACATCTCTATCAAATAACTCATCTCCAAACTTTTTCTCTTTGTTTTTCCTCTACTTTTCTTTTCTGCCGTGATGACAGCCGTCTGCAACTTCCTGTGATTGGTCAAGAAGTCCAAACCATACAGGCCGAGACCCCCGAGTATTTTCGTCTGACTGTTTGATTCAGATCTTTTCCCAGTAGAAGTTTAAAACCAGCGGTTTTGACCCAAAAAAAAAAAAAGTGCGGACAATTTCCTCAATCTGACAGCAGGACTCTGTTGATTGTTCCAAGAGACCCGACTCAAGACTAACGGTGATGTGGTTTCTGCAATCAAGCTCGGGACCCCCCTACATCGGTCCATGAGACTTGTTTCAGCAGTAAATTCTGTTGTAAGTGTTTCTGTCATTTTCTGAAATCTATCTCGTGAATCCCTTCTCACGACTTACCTCTTTAAAAAAAACGCCATAACTCAAAAACTGAATTTCCTCTCATAGACTCTAGTGTGAGGAAGAACTGGATTGAGTTTGGGAAGGGTCCGATGTTTATTTGTGACACTAGGAGGAGATTCATCTCTAGTAGTTTTTAGGGCCATAAATCCTCAACCATTGGTCCCATTTAGTCCAAATATATCCATTCCTTTTAACTCTGCTGCGCTTGGGCCGGGTCGCGGTGGCGCCGGGCTCAGAAGGGATTTCTCCACAGCAACACTCTCCAGCTCATCCTGGGGGAATCCCGAGATGTTCCCGGACCATATGAGAAATACAGTCGCTCCAGCGAGTTCTGGGTCTGCCTTGGGGTCTCCTCCCAGTTGGACCAGCCTGAAAAACCTCCAAAGGGAGGAGTACTGGTCCAAATCAACTGAACTGGTTCCTCTCGACACGAAGGAGCGGCGGCTCTGTTCCGAGCTCTCCGGATGTCTGATCTCCGTAAACCTCTACCTCTGAGTCTGATTGATTGATTGATTGATTGATTGATTGATGAATTATTGATCATTGGTCCCATTGGGTCCAAATTTTCAGAATTTATGTAACGATTATATATCAGTTTGTTTTTTTGTTGTTTTTTTTTAATGAAAAACTGTGTTTTTTCGACCATAACATTCTAACATATATATATATATACACACACACACACACACACACACACACACACACACACACACACACACACACACACACACGTGTAAATTACTCCAGTAGTTCCTATTTAACTCAGGGGTTAGCTTGGGGGGAGCTTTTTATTTATCAGAAAAACACAGTTTTTCAGCACAATTATACAGCCTAGTTTATAGTTATTGTTTAAGTCAGGATGTAACTCAGTCTTACTTTCGTCAACCGTGTGAAGGACTTTGTTTTTGGAGAGCGATATAATGTGAAGTTTATAATTATCCTCATTATGATGCCTCACGTGTTTCAGGAAAACTAAAAGACAATGCAGCAGAACATTTCCATAAGTCCTCTCTCTCTCTCTCTCTCTCTCTCTCTCTCTCTCTCTCAATCTGCTTCGGTAAAACCCTTTTTGATCGTATGCTATCCCTCCTCAGTACCTGGCTGCTGACCATCTTTTACACACAAATGTCCGTTTGGCACCATGAATGCAGCAGACGGGATTCTGCCCAACATTTCCAAATCGGGCAAATTGAGCTCCGATACCAGCTGGTTGGCATGGCGATGCTAATCACTTTAGCTGAATGCTAGGGCAACATGCAGTCAGAGAAGAGTTGTTCTAAACCAATAATATACTGCAGAGGACAAAACATCTGCTGCTGGTTTCCTTATCGGAGCCATTTCTTCTTTTTCTTCTTCTTCTTCTTCTTTTTCTTCTTCTTTTTCTTCTTCATCTTCATTCGGGATGCTTTTCTTTGCCTCGTTATTTGCTTGCTGCTGTTTTACCACCAGCCGCCGGTATAGAAAGGGTCCAATTATGTTGCGTGTGGATTTGGTGGCATGTGTTATCACATCAGGGTTCCCGGAGTCCCGCGTCATTTTCGCTCATGAGGCAGAGTTTGGGGGGGGGATAAACAGTCTTTGAGTTGCGTACAGTAAAATATGCTACAAACATTACAAGGAGAGTGATTGATTTGGTTTTATATCCTTATTCACAGTCTTCACAGCAGGGTTGCACCCAGCCGATTTGTTGCCCTAAGAGGAAATTGAAAAAACAAAGAAATACAGAAGACTGGATAATAGGGAAATTGTCCAACATATAAATTGAGATTCGACCATGAATTTCGTGGTCGGTTTACTTCCCGTTCATCAGACATGAATATAGAGAGCAGAGAAAAACTGTCAACAGACGTCAAAGAATGACAATAAAGAATGTTGCTGGGAAATCAGCTGAACTGAATGTTCAGAATGATCTGTTAGAGAGAATGAATGAAACTATAGGTTCTCCTCTCTCAGACGCACTCCCTCTCTCTCTCTCTCTCTCTGTCTCCCCCCTCTCTCTCTGTGTCTCTCTCCTCTCCCTCTGCCCCTCCCTCTGTCTCTCTGTCTCTCTTTCCTCTCTCTCTCTCCCTCTGTCTCTCTCTCCCTCTCTCTGTCTGTCTTTTTGTGACACCATGTGACCATGCAAGCTGACTTGAAAAACATGAAAAACAAAACAAAAGGAAGGATGAAAACACAGACAACAGAATTAAATAAACAAAAAAATCTGTAAAATAGGTGAAATGAATAAGAATCAGGAAATAAGATTATGCCGACTACAGGGGGGTTGGCTAGCTACAGCGGCTAACCCCCCTAAGCTTCTCCAATTCAACAAACCAGAGATTCTGTCAACGGCAAACAACAGGAAATGACATATGGCTACCACAGGAAGTGCAGCCGAATACACCTGAACCTGTATAGCACCCAAACGTTAAAATCAGGTGTCTTCATCGTAGTGTTTTTGCGGCCATCTTGCTCGAATGAGTTTCCCACTCTAGTTGTTCAGTAAGGAGGCGTGTTTCACCTCCGCTTCTCATTTGGCTATTTAACCCGGATTCAGCCTCCTCCTTTGGTCTTATTCTCTCTGCAAGCTGTTCCTGGTAAAACAAGATCCCGGGGTCCAGCCACTGCAGGAGTCTGACTCAGGCAATATGTGCTACAAGCAATTATCCAATAAACCTTTGTCTGGGGGAATGAGTCACGCAGCATCACACTGTGACGGTCTCTCAGCTCTCAGGATGGACTAAACCTCCTCTTTCCACCCTCTGGATTTTAGCCTTAAGACCAAACTTCATTTTATTTCCTATTGTTTTTTTTATATATATTCTACATGTAACTCATATTTCATGCTTACGACACATCGTGTTTCAGGATATCCCACCCTCTGTTATGTTCCATGGTAAACAGATCATATTATTCTATTACCTCTCAGTGGTTTTATTGTTATGGCTACCTCCATAGATGAGGTAGAAATATATTTAACTGATCCGGGTAAAGGCGCTGAGTCAGGAATTTGTTTCACATCCTTTAAGATTGTGAAAATGTCTCCACCTGTTGGGGCTTTGATGTTTTAGTGACACGACTTTGATGTTATGTAATGTGATAATGGTGAACCTGAGCGTCCTCTGTGGAGGTTTGCGATCTCTCTAGTGCCCTTTTAGTTCATTGTGCCTCCATATGTAACCGTGGCAACTTAGCAAACCTCAAAAGTAAAATGCAGCACGACTACTTTTACTGATATTTCTACTTCTGCTATTCATAGCAGCGCGTAACCGTGGCAACGAGGCAAGTTTTCACAGGCACACAGATTGATAAGACTCAGATAGTGAAAGAGTCCAGGTTCAAAGACAAATCCGTTTAAACTTGACATTAGTAAGAGACATCAAAGGGCTCAAACTGCATAACACAAATAAATCTCTTCTACTACCAGACAGGAAGTGTGTGTGGTTCCATGGTACTTCTATAGTACAGTAGGTACTTCAATACTACTATTACTAATATTACTTCTGCTACTAGTTACATTAAGGATTCAGACAGTGAACCAGTCCAAGTTCACACAGTGAATCAGTTCAGGTTCATACAGTGAAACAGTCCAGGTTCACATAGACAAACAGTCCAGGTTCATACAGTGAAACAGTCCAGGTTCACATAGTGAATCAGTTCAAGTTCATACAGTGAATCAGTCCAGGTTCACATAGACATACAGTCCAGGTTAACACAGTGAATCAGTCCAGGTCCATACAGTGAAACAGTCCAGGTTCATACAGTGAAACAGTCCAGGTTCATACAGTGAAACAGTCCAGGTTCATACAGTGAATCAGTCCAGGTTCATACAGTGAA
>VRLP01002145.1:17500-98046 GCA_009660295.1 Lophius piscatorius | reverse complement strand
GTGTTTACGAACTCTCATCAGGATCCTTGCAGCACTGTTTTGAACATACTGAAGTCTTTGAAGACTTTTATCAGGGATCCCGGTGAGAAGTGCGTTACAGTAATTCAGTCTGTAGGAAACAAACGCGTGGACCTGATTTTCAGCATCACTCAAGGTGAGTGAAGAACGGATAAAACAACGGATAGATAAGATCCTCCTTTAGTCCTCCCACCGTGGGAGAAACTTCAATCTTATAGAAAGAAAAGAAAGATGTTATAGTAAAAACAAAATATTTACAGCATAGTAGAAAATTAAAGTGCAGAACAATATATAAATACTACAGTATTGTACACTATTTACAGTTGTCATCGAAATAAAGCTTATAAAGTCCATAGCTATGCAGCTGTAGGTTGGAGGCGAGAACACACTGTACGATTTGAGCCAGTTCTTGACCCAATCTTGACTGTCGGGAAAATCGATGGGACTCCTCTAGTGTCGTTTGTTGTGCAGTGTACGTGAAGGTATGAGGACCGATGAGCTCCCGGATGAGCGTCGGACAATCGGATGGTTCCTGGAAATGTCAGAAATTGGTAGCTAGCTTACCAATGTTCTCTGCAAAATGGACTGTCCACAGCGTCCTAATAAACTATGAGTCCATACATGTCGCTGACTCTTCTTTTTAGCGATTTCAGATCAAAAATAATAGAGGCATTTCGTTTCTGTCTTGTTTGCATGATGCTTGCAAAAAAAAACCTCGACCTGCCGCAGAGCTTTAAAACAAATCTTTTTTAGAAAATTGTCGATACTAACATCAGACAATACGGGTTAGGGTAAGGGTTAGGTCCGACCAGTGTGAGTACACCAATCGTGAGCTGCTGCAGACCATTTATGCGTAAAGTTAGTTTAGCACTTTGAGGTTTGATCCAAATGTAAAGTGCATTATAAATTAAATGTATTATTATTATTATTATTATTATTATTAAAGTGTGAGTTGGAATCAAACAACATTGATCTAAAAAAGTTCTCGTGTATGCACAGCCGTGACTGCTGGGGGATTTTCCATGATGCATTTAACTTTTTTCTTTCCCCCACTCTCCTTCTCTCTCTGCTTCTCTTCACAGCCATCTGCCCATCAATGCATGTTACTAGCTTGACTTCTTCCCTTGAGCCTTTGTGCTTTTTCATCTTGCAGGATCTCATAGAACATGACCAGATCAGCTGCTGTGGAACTGGTCGAAGCCCACTGATGACATAATAATAATAATAATAATAATAATAATAATAATAATAATAATAATAATAACAATAACATATGTTTTCCCAAAGCTTTTGTAATGAATACCAAATGCACTCATCTTATTATTATAGCTGATATTATTATTATTAATAATAATAATAATAATAATAATATTAAATTTTATTTATAATGCATTTTACATTTAGATCAAATCTCAAAGTGTTAATGTGTTTGCTGATAAAAGGCGGGGGGGTTTTCATCACCGTCTCCAAGAGATGCTATGGGGGAACTGTTGGGTATTCTCTGTAGAATAAATAGTAGTCTCAACCTGCTCTTTTTGGAAAGTGCCTTGAGAAAACATTTTGTTGTGATTTATCATCACATAATAAAAATTGAATTCAAAAAAGGGAATTGCACAGATTATGAGGATACTGCGAGGGTGGAATTGCACACATTAGAGCATGGACAATTATAACAATATTGAAGAAGTTCTGCAGTTGGGAAGAAATATGTGGATTGATGGAGGTGGTCTACTGAGAGAAACTTTTGTGGTAAAGATGAACAGCAGCAGGAAGAGGGATCAGTGGTTTCACTCCTTCATTCACCGTAGGTGTAAAATACATATTTTCCTCTATGATTGCCTTAAAGATTATAACAAGCCCATATATCACATTTTGTCTCTTCCTCTTCAAAGGGAAATAATGAATGAAACACATGATTCATCGTAATTGTTATTAATGCATTGAATGTCTGAGAGGCCTTTGGGTCAGAGCATTGATTTTTGGATTAGAAGCTTATTTCCGTTAATAGTCATTTGTTAAATCCTCTTGTCTATCTACCAACAACAGAGGATTGTTGGTAGTTAGACAACAATCTATCTAGGTGAAAACATTTTTTTTCCTGATTACTCAGTCTGCAGTTGCTAAACTTATTCAAATTAAGCACAGATTTGCTTTGTTTGTCAGAGACTGCGTGGAGGTGAAGCCTCAGCCTACTCAGTCTGATTAATTGCTCATAAGTGGCCATTCTAGTGTTGGAAATAAAGCATCACAAATACCAAACAAACACTGTGAGTCACACGGAGCACTATGCTGTGACACCACAGCAAGGCTTAGCGGGGTAAAGGGTCCTAATTGCATAGGAAAAAGAACACACTCATTTCAGAATGAGTGTTTTTTATATTTGATGAATAGATTGACAGCTTAGTTTTTGGTCATTTATACTCTTGAGCGAAGCTTTTGAGAAATTTCCAGGAGGGAGCCATGAGGCCATTTCCCCTGTTACTGCTAATAAACAAGAGCTGATTATCCTCTGGGCTGAGTAATGAGTTAAAAGAAGACTGAGGAAAAATCACAAAACAACAACCTTTCCCTCTGGACATGCTATAAACTGCCATGCAGTCAGTTTGTTCAGGTGCCGCTGCAAAAGCCCTCAGAATAGATAGACGTTCACAAATACTGATTTGCATTTGAACACAAGAGAACAAAAATAAACATGAAAGTTGATTGAAGGTTAAGTGTATGTGGAGAACTGGAGGTTAGATATTCCTGGTGGGTTTAAACTTTCAATGTATTTTATGTGGTCATATCCTATTTGACTGTGTCTTTTATAACCAGGGCACAGTTTTCTACATTAGCATTCATACTTTATGATGCTCCTTTTAGCCTCCAACTAATTCCTTTCCCCGTCCAGTGTTTAGAAACCACATCATATTGACTGTCTGGTCAGTCTCCTTCCAGACTACATTAGTCACACGGCACAGAAGCCTGCTAAGCTCCTTCCTTTCAAATGTGAATGAGTGAGAAGAAATTTACCAGGCACTCCACTTCCCACTTTTCCTGCCAACAGTTTTGTCCTGCCAAAACCAGCCACAACTGTTTACACAAGAGGTGTGTTTCTCTTAGAAGCCACACGGCTCTGTGAGATATTTCCGTAATTGGTTTGTTAATACATTCCACTGGCAAAAAAATGGACACTTCAGACCAGACTAAAACCATTCCAGCGGCCTGTGTAGTGATAACTGGATAATTTTATGACTTAAGCTCATTGTATCTTTTATTCTACAGACCCACTACTTTTATAAAAAAAAACTACAGTTAGCTCAAAGCAGGCATGGCACAAATACAAGGTGAAAGAAGGAAGTTTTGGGGAAATATTTGGAAAGACTCTGCAGCAGTTTGCATCTTTAGGTTTCACTTCGATGACCTCAGAACATTGGTTCAGTCCTTCAGAACCAACATTTCAGGATGTAGCTGACAGTTGACTTCAGAGTAACAGGAACCAGCCTCTATAGGATGGACCTACCCAGAGGATGCTCCCAATAAACCTCACACTCTGGGCTGCTTTATGTTCCTGCCACCACTTGCAAACATCTGCAGACTGTCTTTGTTGATGAAAAGGAGATTTGTTTGTACCCTCTGCAAGTGGACAAACAAGGCTAGCTAACTGGTGAACATAGTAGAGAGTTAAGCTGCTGAATGAGTCGGATATTTTTCTCAAGCAGTGGCCAATAAGGTCAAGGTGAATCTTATTATCGAGGTTGCAATTTGTTGCACAGTAAACAGTAAACAGTAAACAGTAAACACACCCCAATCAACAGGACAAGACTAAATAGTTCAGGGAAAGGCAACAAAGATATGTAACTTTATTGAAAGGTCTGGTAGTTAGAATGGACTAAACAGATGAAAGCAGATCTGAAGGAGAGAGAACTCAGTCTCTCTGTAATTTATCTCTGTCTGTTGATAAAGTCAAGGAAGTTTTGCAAAGAAATATGCAATATAAGACTCAGATGGGGATAATATGTTGGACAATGTCTTTTGCCAATGTTATTATTATTATTATTATTATTATTATTATTGCTTCCACATTTTCCTACAGGGAACTGGGAACAGGGAAAAGGGAACCTTTCAATAATGGGACAAGTGATTTAAGTAGGTGCATCAGTTTGTTTTTACGAGCTCAGTTGCATGACATGATGTTTTTCCATAGTTCTAATCAACAAAGGGATTTAAAAATGAGCAAAGAAGAAATGTTTTTTACATTGACTGAGCACATCATCGAGACCGGGTTAATAAATAATCACAAATGATTCAAATGCAGCAGGTTCATTGACATACAGACAAATGAATGACTAGAACCATCTTTAAGGATTTCTCTCCTGATCAGGGGAGGGATTTGTTTGTAATTACAGTGATCATGTACGTATGTACGTCTGCAGCCAGAGAAACGGTACAGCCGCGTACTTGGCATACTGTCCACATCTCTCTCTTTCTCCCAGACACAGATATGGTCGGCTCTATTCTATCGTCAAGGGCTTCAGCCCCTCGGTGGCAATGTTTGAATCCAACTCCTTGCTGCCATGGTAACCGGAGAATAGAGAGGATTGGATAAAAATGAGAGAGTGAGAGGCCATGACCCGTGTTACGTCTGGAACACTTGCATGATATTGTGTCTAGTATCCTGGCTGGGATGAACGATGGTCGGTGTCATTTGATAATAACCAGAATAGTTGGATTTAATTTGCACTGTAAGTCATTGCATAGCCACATATGTTGGAGAATGACTTTCACACTCTCAAAGACACATGTGCTTAGGCAATCCTTTTAGCTTCATGCCCTGCATCTGGGCATTCTTACCCCCTTTATTTTGTTGCACATTTCTTTGTTAACCCAGTAAGATCCTCCTTCAAGTGATGATTTTCATTGATTTTCGTGTTTGCTTTCTCAAAAGTGATGAGTAATCTTGACAGAAAATAAACAAAATCAGACACCATGAAGATATGAAAGAAGTAATTAACATCAAGCTGGCAGGAATAAAAACTCCTCAGAATGTGTTGCAGCTAAGATTGGTAACATAAGAGATGTTTGTCTGTCGTTACATTAATCCAGCATAATTTCAGTTGTTGGTTTTCCAGATGCACATCAATCAGACTGTCGAGGGAAGTGACTGGAATGATTTTTAAAGATGCTGATGCATCTGCACTCTGTGTGACATGGCAGAGCAGAGCTGTCCAGCAATGACTGAAAATCAGGTTGTAAAGTAAATCTATCTTAAGTGAATCTATTTCAATAACAACTTGCATACAGATGGCACAAGTTTTAATATATCAGTAAATGCGGCTGACTCTGAATGATCTGAAAGGCAAACCAACATATTTCATGGCTAAAAATAAATCCCTATAAGCCCATAAGTTACCATGGTGACAAGAGTATCAACACATGAAAAGTTTCTCTTACAGCTTCATCCTATTTTCACCTCATTAAGTGTAGATTGTTTTTTGTTATAGAAGGTACGTTTCAGTCTGTTTTACAATTCTAACAGGTTCATAACTTCATGAATCACAAAACATTCTGATAATATATTTAGAACAATATTATCTAAAACAGCGTCGTTTTATTGAAATTGTTGGAATTTTGTGTTGTAAAACCCTAATCAGTGATTATATGTTATGGAATTGCAAATAAAAAAATAGGGAAATCTGTTTCCCTAATAGGATTGAAAAAAGACTATCACAATGACGTATTTTCAAAAAAAGGAAAAGAAATTATATTAAAATCATGTAAATAATAATATATCAAAAATTTCATATCCTCCATGATTAAATTGGAGCAATGGCGAGAAATGATGGCCCAAAAACGTTTTGAGATAAAGCTCCCCCTAGTGTCAGAAATATACAACTGACCTTTCCCAAAATCACTCCAGTTCTTCCCCGCACAAAGGTTTATGTAAGAAAAAAATTTGAAAATTATCCATGGAATAGTTTTGTGGTATCGAGCTAAAACGAATCATCTGCGGTGGACTCGAGGCGGCGAAGATGATTCCATAATATCCCCAAGGATATGATTGATCTTTTGGGTTTCAACATTGTGTTGGATTAAGTTGTATCAACTTCTATTTCGTTTTAACCGTGCTGGATGGTCTCCTTCTAATTCTGAAGTCATCTGGTCGGGTGGTGGAACCCAGGAAGCAGGAGATTAAAAAAAAAAGAAAAGGAAGCAGCAGATTTATTCACAGGAAGTTCCTGAGGGGAGTTTGAGTCATTGAGGTAGTCATGATGTTAATTTCTTGAGACTCGCATTTCATATTTAGACATGTTTGGCTTTGATTAGTGGGATGTTTATGCTAATTAACGAACCAAATGTGTTATGTTTCTGTTTGTTTTGTTTGTTTCAGTATATTCATATATTAGTTTGCTTCCCTGTAAATTAATTTGGTCTGATCAGTCATTTTAAATACTTCTCTGTACTGTCTTTTTTAAGTGAATTGTTTGCAAAGCCTTAGTTTTGTTCTGTTTATTTGACTTCTTATATGAGCCCGGAACTTAACAAAGTTTGTTTTTTTGAAGACATTTGTTCTCACTATAGTGCCATAAATGCAGAAAGGAGTAATATATTCAGACCTACAGTATTTGGTTTAAACGCCAGCCCATCAAAGGGAACTTTAGCCAACCATTAATTGATCGTGGTAAAACTTTCAGAAGGATTTCTCTTTGTGGAAAACTTTTAAAGCGCTGCATTTTTAAGAAATCTGGATTTCCTTTGACATTTGAGGGAAAATTCGAGCAGATATTTCTTTATGATTTAGTGACATGGGATAGATATTTTGTCGGGAGCATTGGGGCTCCGATGTGAAGCTGAGGACAAATCTGAAAGGTGAGGTAAAAGGTAGGAGGGAGGCCATGCAATAATCCTTCTTTTGTGAAGTGCAGCACCGCCTAAATGCATTTCCTCTGCTTCCTCCTTGGTTTCCACATGGGAGGATTGAAAGCCTCACTGTTGTCTGCCCTTCTACCTTTGACAAAGCTGTTACCACAGCAGCTGCTCAGGCAGAAGAGGAGCACAATGTGTTATAGTAGAGTATTGATTTGCAATCAGACCTAGGCATCTTACACTGAAGTAAAGTTAGGATGGGGAGACTTTTCTCCTTTTTTTCTCTTTCTTGATAAAACAAAATGAAAAGATTTCAGCAAGAACACAAAAATTAAAATAATTCTGATTTCTCAAACAGAGACTGAGCGGAGTGTGTGACTGGTGCTAGCTGAGGTCGCTTACAGATAACGTAACGTTCATGCACAGGCTTTTGAGGTTACGGTCGGATTCATCATAGAAAAATTCACTCTGCCTAAAAACACATGGAGGAATTTCCAAGTATTTCTGGAAGTGATGTCATGACTACGTTGTATCCCACGGAGGTAAGCAAAAGCCAACAAAGGTTGATTATGACAGAGTAGGGTGGTCAAGCATGAACGATAAACACGGGTCAGAATATGTGACTAAACCTTCAACTGAGGCCCAAGTTGGGTTTGTGGTTAAGCTCGGATACAAAGATAGGTCTTACATCTTACCACACCCACGTTATCTGCAAAATGGATGACTTAGACATTGAGGCCATTGTGGCCCAAAGTAACTTTTACTCATTTACTTCTATTTAATTAAGTCGGTAAGTCATTGAGTGAGTTTACCCATGATTCTTTGCGAGCTTTTAAATCTTTAAAGGACTATGGATTTCGTCAACCCTCTGGAGTCGGAGGTTGGGCTTACAGTTAGGGATAACCTGGATATACTGCTATAAATAAAGTCCAACATGCCAATGTTTGGTATAATTCTTTGCAGCACAACGTCACCTCTAACTGTATTAGTCTACTGAGCCCAAAAACATGTAAGGTTAGGGATCGCGTTGACGGGATCCAAAAGGATCTTGTGTCAATCACAAGATCAAAATAGAACGGCCTTCTTTTCTCTCAAAAAAGGGGGTTAACCGCTTTATAAAAAAAAAAACACCTTGAATTCAACAGTATTTCACAAATATTGACCGTTTTGCTAATGTTCTTGTTAAATGGATGAAGGCTTTTTACTGTAAATTTGAATGTCCTGTATATACCAGCAAAATACGTCATTTAGATCGGTAAATACATACTTGTGACATAATTGGGTTTTTCTGTTATTTCATTAAAAGTTAGTATTTTCTCTGTAAAACATATTCTGATTGTAAAGAAATAAAGTAATCTACTGAATTGAATTTTAATGTAGATGTAAAAATATAGTAGAGTTTATTATCTATCTATCATACTATATATTATCATTTATGTGTTTGTCTGAATTTATTCTAATGAACTTTTGTATTTATGTAATGGTCATGTAAATAGGTTTACAGTCTATCATATTGATATTTTACCGTAATGTGCTGTGTAACATGGTCACCGTATCTTTTACAGTAGGGAAACTACAACTGCTGGTATTTTACCATAAGTTATACAGAATGTTTTTACAGAATAAAAAAAAAACACTGCAAAAAAAATTCTGGAAACAGCATTCTTCAGAAACTACACAGGATATTGTTACATTTCTTGAACTTCTATCATCGAGTCAATCATGTGACCATTATGACATCACTATGGTAATTCCTTACATTGAGGGGGTAGGGATCCCTCTCCCCCAAGTTTAAAACCAACTGAAAGAAATGGGTTTCACACCAATTGGCCACAACATTAGAACTGGTAACTGGTTTGAATTTTGTGGCTGTTTAGTGTACTGATGTTTTCTGTAGTACTGAGATCTAAAGATAGACATCTTGTGATGGCCGCTTGCCCTAGTGAGTAAAACATGAACTGTTAAAATATAAATACACAATATATACAAAATAGATCTCCTGAGTCGATTCATATACTCCAAGTTTGGACAAAATTGGATGAACAGTTGTTATTGACTGAAAAAAAGCTCCTTCTGGCTTTTGTCAGAAGGAGGCAGTAATACAACTAAATGAATGTTAACTGCTGTTAAAATGTTATTATAAGGGGGTGAAATCATCTCTGTTATGGCCTAAGGAGAAAGAAACAAAAAAAACAAAAGGGTAACAAGCAGTTAACAAAAGGGGCGACCGTGGTCCTCAGTGAAAGAATTCCTGGTTGCACATCGAGCCTGTGCAGTCAGCCAGAGGTTCTGGCCTTTTGCACAACATTAATCGCAGAGGAAGACAAAGTGGTCGGGACCTCTGAGGTAGAGGACCCCAACCGAGAAGAAGTAGAAGGAACTAAAACCAAAAGAATTCAGTAATATGACTGAAAGGGATTTCAGCTGCCATTAAACCTCTAATAAAGAAGTAGAATAAACATTTTGGGCCACTGATACGACTCTGGTATATTTTATTAAGTAGCATCTAGCATCCAACCAGCTTAGCTCAGCGTAAAGACTGTGGATGTGGATGTTAACCTGAAGAGGACAGTTATAAAATCCACCTAACAGCACTCACTGATGATCAGACGAGGACGTCCATCTTGGCAGCGTCTTTGCAGCACCAAAGCAGGGTTAAGAGCTAAGAACATTATATTGCTTCTTCTCTGGGCTTTAACAGAAGTTGGCGTCCTTACAGTTGTGTTCCTGTCTCCTACTGGCGTTATTGTCACGTAGAATGATACGGTCGCACATCATGGACATAATTTGCTCTTTGCACTCTGGGGTTCAGTATCTCGCTCAAGTATATTTCGACATGTTAACTACGGGGCCATAATCTTCCGGTAAGTGATGACCGCTTTACCTCCTGAGACCCGGTCGACCCCACAGTAAGTTTTGTCAATTCTTCTACTTTCGGGGGAATGGGAGGGACGTGTTTACAAGGGTTGGAACCTGGTCCAATGATGGTGAGTCATGCTCATTAGCGCGTTACATTTCCTTTCATCTTTGTTTCGACTGAGGTAGGCCAGATATTTACCCGTTTCCAGTATTTATGCTATGCTAAGCTAACTGTCTCCTAGCTGTTTATTCCTGCATATTCAGAACAAAAAAACTTGGCCTTCAACAATTAAACACGTTAGATCACACTTTTCAACAAAGCAAATATTTTAAGGGTCCCTGTTGTCCCACTGTGTAAATTGTTTTGTTTTGTTTTTTGGGGGGGTTTGTCTGTAAAAAATAAATAAATAAATAAAAGTCCTTGTAAAATAGGGTTTATGTTGAGGTCTGGGAGATTTTCAGAGTAACCAGGATAATGTTTCTATTTATAAATGTTTTTGTAATACTTTCAGTATAACATAAAAAAAATTCCATTCACATAATAAGGGTTTTATTTCCTTAGATATCTAAAGTCTGGGCAAATAAAGCCAAAACTGTGTGAACAGATACCATTAGAGTTACATGAGAAAATATTTCTATGTAATTTGGGTGAACCAACCCTTTAACAAACGGGGCATTTAGTGAGAGGATGTTTCAATTACATAATCCAAAACATCCATTACTTGGTGAGTCATGTCTCCTGAGCCAGATGTTGTCTCTGAAGTCACATTTCCTCTTTACTGTGTCTTCCTGCTGCCAAACCGCTTTATACATTTCTACAAGTATTCATTAGTCATAGATTAACTGTCCTCTCATGTCTGGACTTATTGGACGCTGTTCTTGGGGGAAAAGGTGTTATCTTTTTCTTTTGTTCAATGTCGACAGCTGCTAACCTGAACGCCATCCTCAGACGTTAACAGACCTGAAAGTGACGCCGCTGACGAATGAAAATTCCCATCGGGAGGGACGGGGCTTCCTGAGATGTTTTAAAAAGTAATTCTAAACTTGAAAGTACTGCTAAGTGGGTGAAAGGGATTTGGAGTATGAAATTACCCTCCATCGCTGCCACTGTCTCTTTATGTGGGAACACCGTCGTTTTTGAAGGATTAATGTAAACTCAAAATCTTTCAACGTGCCTAACAAGTAGCCATCTGATGTTTTATTAAACTAAATTGTCGGGAGGAATGACACTCTCAGAAAATTCTTGGTCCGTCCAGCTGACATATTTGTCCAATTTGTAGGCTTTTGGCTTCTGTTGTTTTTTCCTGATTCAATAAACCCTTCTGCCAGCTCACGTAATTAGCCTGCAGCTGCCTGATGGTCTAACTGAGCCTCCAAGGAAAAGTTTGAAACATTGGTACCTACACATCATCAAACATGTCTCAGGGAGGGGGGGGGGAAGGAGGCGGGGGAGTAAGGGGATGAAGATGAATAACCATCTTTCATGTTCTCCACTCTAACTATGACTCACAAGGAAATAGTCTCTCACAATCTTTTTCAAGTTTGTGGAGTAAGAACCAACATTGTTCACTGATACGCCAGAGGACTGGAAGGTGGTATATTTGCTTTTTTAAGCCGGGAAGGAAACTTTAATTTCATAATTTTTCCCAGCAGTGGTAGCAGGAGATAATTCCTCGGTGACCCAGAGCCTGAGGCTTTGATTCCTGTTTATCACACCACCACTCACTCTTTCCATCCTGTAATATACCTTGAGACAGGGTTCCTATTCAAATACAAATAGCCCCATCAGGAGATGCAAACTTTATGGTGTGGTGTGTTTTTTAGAGGCAATATAAGCTCCCACAGAGGTGTTTCAACCTCCCGCAAGCTCCAGATAATGTAAACCATACTGTACAATTTAAAAGGAAAAATAATTATTTTCACATTTCTTTCTGTTTCCCCAAACCATATTAGCCTTATTCATATATTTATCCCCATCTGACAGCTGTGGCTTCATCTCCTTACTCCATGTTTTGTCAATAGCCGTCTTCCAGCTTAACGTGGATTGACAGTGTTGATGGCTGCTGTCTATTGCACTGAGAAGTTTACTGGGGAGTAATTACTGTAATTCTATGAGGCTCACTGAAGTGTTTGGATCTCTGCACAACTGTCTAAAGAGCACAGGGAAGAGTATTCATCCAGCAGACACATTCACTGCATAACGCAGCATTTCTTCACAATAAAAGAACCAAACCACCAATTTTTCAATGTATTGTTATGTACAGAGGTTTCACAACTTAACTCTCGCTCTCTCTTTCAGTGCTCACACACACACACACACACACACAGGCAGGAGTTAGAGTGCAAACATAAGTGGAAAATGTCCTTAATACTGTTCTTAGGCTAGGGTTAGTGGAGTAGGGGGAGTAGGGGAGGGGAGGCCCCTTAAGATGTCTGACATGTTTCAGTAGGACCGCAAGCCACTTGATGGCGCATAGCACAGTCTTGCGGTGGGCTGTTTGTCTGTGTGAAGCTGGCATGGCCTCCCATTCCTTGCATCTGGTCCCCATTAGCAGAGCCGAGAGTATAAAGCAGGGAGCTGACAGCGGCCGGGAACACATGAGTTCCTGCCTGGATCATGGGGTTTACTGTCTGGCTGTGCGTCCTCTGCTTGCAGGCGAGCCTGCTGTCATACGCCTTCGACTGCTCAGGAGTAACACAGGGAGAGCTGTGTATCAGCGGACAGACCGCAGACGGCCAGGTAAGAGACACACCTCTGATGGATGTGATAGTTAGGGCTCCTACAGCGGTGACCAAGGTGTTCATTAGGTATCAGTCATCAGCTGTGACTCTACAGGAAAGTTCAGCCAGTATGAATCTGTTTAAATGCTGTTTAGAGGGACATACTACATAATAACTATCCTTCCTGTCAAATGAAAGTGAAGAGTCTGAATTATCAGTGTTTTCTCCAGGAGGGATGATAGCACTTATGCCTTACAAAATTCTGTTTAAGGGTGTAGTATGCTTAATTTGGAAAAATACAGTAAATTTACACACTAATTTTAACATTTTTGACAGCCTCTTCGAACATATGTTGATTCAAAGCTTAAAAATCGACCTGATCAATTAACCAACAAGTCCTCAATGTGAGACGTAAAAATGATCATCCATCAGTATAACTCAAAAAAAGATTGATTACTTTTAACAGTTTGTACTTTCCGTTGGACGTGACTGGTAGCATAGTGATCAAGTTTGCTCAGGCATGCTGTGGTCAGTGTTTATACAGTAATTCTGCTGGAATGTACCTTCACTCTGACTCGTCTGAAAGAGGCTGCTGTGACGATGATAGTGGTCAAGGGTGTTTGAGGATAGCACCCTGTACTCTGACCTGCTGAGACATATATTTTCCCTTACTAAAACAAACAAAGTCTCATTGTAATGATTTTTGCAGTCATGATGCCACCAGACCAAAAATACCAACCTCTGAGGAGACAAATCTTTCAGCTCCTTTTTTTTGGCTTTTCATGTGGCTGGCGGTTGTTATACTAAAATGTGGTTCGAAATCTTTCAGTGGACAGTCCTCGTGTTCTGTCCAAAGTAATCACCCTCATCTGGACAATGGATTCCACAGATGCAGGAGGATTTTCACCCACACATAAAAGGGCTTTCATTGGGAATTCATGTGCCACATAAGCCCTTCTATGGCAGCTCGCTGTATTGTGATTACAGCATGTGTAATTTTAAGCTTAAATGTTCTGGGAACTAAACAATACTCTATGAAACGTATTTTCAGTAGCTACATCTTTTGGTTTAGCTTACTTGTGTTTTTGCCTTTCCCCACCAAGGTCACTGCTGTTTATAATGGAATGGAATAACGAGCTATTTACGGGCCTCTGCAGCACATAACAGAAAGCCAGATGGATTGTTCCAGATTTTAATGGAGGCTGTATTGTACTTAATGTCCTGAACACACGCACTTGCATGCACATGTGCGCAAAAGATCCAGAAGATCACAGAGTGGCTGCCATGTTTAATGGCTTTGATGGGGGGAAAAGTATTTGTTTTGTCAAGTAATGATGTCACTTGTGAGGTTTTGTTAGACCGAACATGGTTTGTGTGAGATAGTGGACTATTTTTGTGCTCCTCATTATGGAACGCATAGATATTCTTAATTAGATGACAATGCACAGGCCTGCTTTTCGTTGCATGAACCACCAAGGCTACGATAGCTGTGCTGAACTGTACTGCAGTTTAACAACGTTATTTCCTCTGCACCAATATGAATCCACCTTCTCACTGAAAAAACACTGGATGATTTGTTAATCTTTCCTGTTCTTCTTCAGCCTTGTGATCAGAAGCAGCAGAAGGCGCTCCCCGTAAGAGATGCAGTGGTATGTGCATACATTTATTCACTTACTATCCTGTTCAAGATTATGACATCAGTATGAATCCGGTAGTTAGTCTGAGAGAAGAATCCTATCACAGCAGAAGTAGGAACAGAAATTACAGAAGTGGGAAACAAGGCACCGAAACAATCAGCAAATGGAATTCAACAGTAATATAGCTAACTGGCTTTAAGTCTTGTGGTCTTTGAAGCGGTCTTAGAATTACTGACAGAAAACACACGTTACTGAAGACCAACTGTAATGACAACATCGATCAGACTCCAGACTGTACGTAGATATTACTCAGCTCATTTTGCAGATAAAGACTAAGCCTGAAAATGTAGATCAACGGCAATTAGCAATCTATACACTCTTCAGTGATTGCTAGGCGAATATTTTGAAGCCAATGCCGTTTTCAACAAAATGGAAAAATATATAGAGGTTAATAGCCATCACCGGAAACTGCTTTTTTTCACATTTATAACCGAGGGCTAAAAGGTTGTAATTCTCCAAATGAAACAGTTCATTTATCAGGAAATTAGCGAATCGATTGCAGCGGATCATTTATGTGCAGATCAATGACTATTACAGGAAGTATTGGAACTCTTGATAGTGAAAAACATCCTCCTTTCAAAAGTAGGGTTTGACTTCTGATAAAAAACAGACTGAATGTGCGGATAAGGCCTCGTGAAGCTGTGGTTAAACTCTGTGGTCGTGGATGCGGTTGTGACTATCTCACCTTGTAGATTTCTTTCAGACGTAAGAGACAGTTGAACCATAGGAGTTCGACCCACCTCGGCCACTCCAACCCGCCCGGAGTGATCTCTGTCAAGGGTTTCCCTAATGCTCTCCTGCAGGTAAACCACTCTTGTTCGCCACATAGAAGTGAAAAAAAGCCTCATGTGGGAGGAGGTTGGGTCTGGTTCTCAGTGAAAAACCCAATGATTTTAGTTAGATGGTGTACCGTCTTCAAGTATTTAAGTGCAGAAGTGATTCAGTGAAACCACTGAGGAGATTAACGTACCGTTTAAGAACGTCCATGTTAGCATGTATGTTGTGTTTTTAGAGGGAAACAATCATGTAACATATTTTTCCACAAGTATTCAACAACTTTCAAACCAGTCTGATATCATTGTATTTCCATCACATCTCACTTCTCATAAGAGAATCTTGCTAATAGGAAATTCTGTGTTGAACCCACAAGAAAAAATAACAACCAATAAGACACAACATTATATATTATTAAAAACATGCTATGTTATGATATGTTACATAATGTTATAACAACACTGATGTTTTAGGTTAAACTGAGATAAAAGTCACATATCATAACAAATATTATGATATATACTATATGCCAATCAGCCACAACATTAAAACCGGTGAGTGGTTTAATTTTTGTGATGTGAGATCTGTATTTTTACTCCTATGTCTGTGGTCTCTAAGACTGATAGGTCCAGACGGCATCTGGTTCAAACAGCAAGTAAGAAAAAGAACAAGCGTAAATCCCGTGTTGGTTCCTTCTCCCTTCTGAGCAACGACAAAAAGTCAAACCCCTTGCAGGTAAGACACAGCTTCGGCAAGGAGGCCTGATGTGCACGGCTGATTTTTTGGATCAGTTTGTTGTACTTACTGGTATATCTGTGATCAACGCTCTGAAGTCCAATTTTTCACAGAAAATGTAAGTAGGGACCAGACAAACCGTCTCATTCTCTGTGTATGGGATTTGACTTCCAGGTGATTAGAGCAAGGAGACAGGTGCAGGTGGAGCCACCCAAGAGGAACAGCTCCAGTCGTTCTGGGTCTTTATCTGTCCTGGTGAGCCATTGTTTAGAGAGCATTTTCCCCCAAAACATTATTGTACTTCTTGCGATGAATATTTACATGGTGCGTTATGTGTATTTTCCAGGGAGATCCAAAGAATGATGACCAGAACGACAGACCCAAAAGAAGCATACAGAAGACGAGTGCTGCCAGATAGAACGCCTTACAAGCACATTAGTAGCATTTCCACATCTTAGAAACACAAAAAAAATCAAGTAAACAAATTGAGTATTGGTGTTGAAATAAGACAAAAAACATCACTTCTGTGTTTATTTGATGTGTTTTTTTGTGTGCAATTTTAATTTCTGTTTCAACTGTAAGCTTGCTTACTTTCATCGCATTTATAAATAATTTTACTTAACTAATATATTCCCGCATGTTGTAAAATCATGTCATAAAATATCCCATGTTATTCTGATTTGTTGTAATCTATTTAATCACAGGTCCCTAATGAAGATTGTGGGTATATTTTTGCATAAATATTTTTTGTTGGGTTTTTTTGTATCAAATTTCAATAAAGGTTTAGCGGAGACATATGCAGCAAAAGTCATTAAACATTAAGCACCTTATGGAGCCTCCTCTATAAAATCCGACAAGTGAGCTCCATCAAGAAATTGTATGACAGTTTTTGTAGCTGCTCAGTCTTTCCTTCTCCTCTCCCGTTCCCTGAATAACACAATTTTACCACATATGGGTCCATAAAACAGTCTGTATCTGATTCATAAAATAAAGCATAATGGGAGTTTTACAGTTATTGTACATGATTGGCAAAGATGGCAGGAGAATAAATCTCTGTTCCACGAAAGCTTCTCAGCCATTTACATCAGAGCAGTCAAGGGTAAATAGTCTCCTTACAGCATGTGTGAGGGAGCAACCAAGTTAAATGTAGTCCAGACCATCTGTTTCAGGAGTCAAAGGTAGTCTATTTAAATATCTCATGTCATTTATAATTCTCTTGACCAGGACTGGAAACACAGTATGGTCTTAAACCGAGGATTTATTTGAGTGATTCTGCAGGACACTGATCTAAATGTGAGAGCAGAGCCAGATCTTTGTGTGAAGCCTACACCTTTTACCTATTTAGATTTATTCACCTGTGCTGGAGCTCTGACAAAAGTAGCGTGTTGCTAAAAATTGCACTCAGGCGCGTCTAGAGTGATGCCACCAGAGTAAGAGACAATCGCATGATGGAAATGAGGCTGTGTAAAACTCTAAGGCAATCGAAGTGGGATGAGTCACCCTCCACTCATTTACCGATCAGAGCCTGTGACGTCGGCAGCACTCACAGGATCATAGCTTTATGGGCACAAACAGAGAGAACGGGGGGGAAAGCGACACAATAAATGTTATTTTTAAACTTGACATTTTCCCTGAAGCGAATAATTGATGCTGAACACGCTCTGGTTGCTCGCTCTGGGAAAAACACAGACAAGTGTAAGGTCCGCAGTCATCAGATAACCTGGATTAGCTGGTTGTGAACTAGGTTGCTGTTGTCGTGGCGACAAACCACCACAGGATGCCATTGTGATTTCTTAGAAACAGAAAGGCCGTAGTAAAGGCTTACAACATATTATTCCTGCTTAGATGCAACAGGAGAACTCAGTCCCCTGCCATCCTGTCACCAGTAAACACATTAACACACACATTGCTGTGACAGCTGCCAGCAGGGTGTCACTGACTGACTGCACCCTTAGGTGAATTCATCCTGAGAAACTTGATGACCTAAAGGCAAATGTGTTTGAATGTTGGTGTATTAGATGCACACACATAAATCAGCTCTAAGATCTCAACACTGACCACAGACACATTGTAAATAGAGATTAAACATATAAAGTTATTTCCTTTGCGGATGTAAATGTCAATTAAGTGTCCATCTGAGCATGTGTCACTGCGTGTGGTCAAAGCAAAGGGAATCCTTTCTACATTCACTGCGGTCAGGTGATGATCTGTGCCATTGTTCCTCCCTAGTTTGGGTTCAGTCATCTCCTTCAAAACAAAGCTAACAATAATCACTTCAAACTAAAAACATTGAGAACCCCTCTCTAGCATTGTGGTAGGAAATTGTGCAAGTGATGTGTCAGAATTTTCCATAGAAGGCCCAGTCAGGTTCATGAGTAGTTAGTGGCTTCTGGTCAGCATTCATCTCAAGCAGTGGAAACCACGGAGTAAGCATTAGTTTCTGTTGACAGGAGCATCACGCCCCAAATAACATGCAATGTGGGGCCATACCAGTTACAAAATAGGTTAGCAGTGGGTGGCAAGTTTGCTTCTGAGATAGACTCAAGTAGCAGACCCATATAATCTTGTGTCTATTTTCATCACACTGGGAATTATGGTATTGTTCTGTGTAAAACTCCAGCTTATCACAAAATGGGCTTTTGGTGACGCAGTGGATATCACAAGGTCATGGATTGGACTAACCAAGTTAACTATTGAAATCAGGGGGAAATGTAAAACAGTTTATTAAATAACAAATTATTATTTTAACGTCTGTTTAGACAAAAAAAATGGTATAAAATGAAGTCAGAGGGTCATTAAACAAATCTGCAGCCTGGTTCCAGAGCTTACAATTACCAGCATCATCTTCAATTTGCTCGGGAATGTATTTTGTCACAACAGTGCCAACCTGGAGAAAGATGGACACATCCGCTTCCTACATAACTAGTCAGCTGACTGACTACATACATTATCTAGAGGGTATTGGCAGAGCACATATATCTGCCAGGTGAGGTTTCAAACCCATGATTGTGACCCTGCCCTATGCTGGCCGTTGAGATGGTATGCAAGAGGGAAATTCATCAAAAATCAATATTTAGAACCTCTGTAGACACAATCTCTGTCCAAACAGTGTCAGTCAGAGCACCACTGTCGTTCATTTCAACACATTCTGTCTTCAAGATGACCAAACAAAACCCCAAAACAGAAAGAGGTCAAACGTTAAAACTGCATAAACATCTCAGAGCCCAAAAGTGACGGCATTTGTTTCATCACTTGCAGAATAATCACATTACTGTGATGAAGAGTACACGGCTCAAAAAAGAAAGACCATCAAGCGCCGTAGTACATTTGCAGTTATTGGTGCTTTTTACAAATGCATCGCAATATGCAAAGAATTCAAAGACATGGAAGAAATAGAGGCAGATGCCACTGCATATCACATAATGAAGGACACAGCTCCCACAGAGTCGAGCTTCTATCAAAGGTAATCAAATCTGAGTCTAAAGCTCTCAGTTGACCAGGTTTGTAAGTGTATAACGTTTTTGTTTTTTAAAAAGCACAAAAGGCTGACAAGGACTCCTTGTCATTTTGAGGAATCAATAATAAGAAATAATAATATTTAGATAATTTGAAACATGAAAATACAAACATGCATGATTAAAACTACTTTAGGGACTGCAGACCTTTGGCTTCTCTGACAGAACAGGTATCCCCTGCTCATTAGTCTCTGTCCAGATGAACTTTCTGTGAACACACTTTCAGGTTGAATTTGGTTCTTTCCCTTCATCTCCTGTCACTTCCCGTCAGATCAGATGCAGGGCGTTAGTTGTCTTCTTGTGTCACCCTTCTCTGGTCTGACATCACTTCTCTCAAACAGCCTCCCAAACTCTGCCTGTCAAAACTTCTTCTGACTGCTGTCACAGCGGCCCAGCGCTGTCACATCACTCTGGCCCTAATGAAGGAGAAGCAGCAAAACAGAGAGAGAGAGAGAGAGAGCGAGAGAGAGAGAGCGAGAGAGAGAGAGATGTATATGTGATATGTGTTAGTGCTCACTAACAGTGCTGTGATGTCAGCGCAATATATCAGCCTGCTGACCTTTCAGCCTGTGTGGCAGCAGGAGGGTTATTTACTGGCCATCGCAGAATTCATTGACTTTTCTCCCACTATGATCAAAACGCCTTCCCTGCACGTCCAGAATCAGACTTCCATTTGCAATGCCTTCAGTTTTTGTTTCAAAAACGAAACTTCTTCAAAAAGTAGCTGACACTCCGGAAGTCTGATTTAGAAAAAAAAAACTCTAAACAGGTCAGTTTCCTTGTTTACCACAACACATAAAAGCCATAGTCCCTTGATAGTTTGGCATTCAAAATAGGACTCCGGAGCCATAAAAGCTAACCCTGATGTTTGGAATCACATTGGTGCCATTATTGGTTTGGTAGTTATTCAAGGAGTATCATTCCCAAACGAAGCAAAGATCTTGTAATTGCTGCAATCCAACATTTGAAATCATTGTGCCTAAAAAATGTGAATCCAGATGGTGGTCCAGATATTATTCCTTAGATCAGAACATACTTCTCCAAAAATTCACCACTCAGAACATTTTGACTACAAACATGCAAACCGACGGCAGTTAAAACTCCCACAGAAGTTCTTCTGTGGGATTGGACGAGACAGACATCAATATGCCTTGATGACCAATAACCCTGTCATCAGTTCTCCAGTTGTCCTTCCTTAGACTACTTTGGCAGGTTACTGCAGACTCCCAACAACACCTGCACCTCTGGTGATGGTCTGTCATCTAGCTATCACAATTTGGCCCTTGTCAATGTTGCTCACAGCTTTAAACGTAACCCATTTTTCGCAGTCCCAATACATCAACTTCAATGACAAAATGTTCACTGTCTTCCTCATCCCTCCCACTGAGGAGTGCCATTTTAGTGAGATAATCAGTGTTATTCTGATTTCATCTGTCAGGGGTTATAATGTTAGGGCTGATCAGTGTACTGATATGGATTGACCTGGATGGAGTTCTTCCATGGCTGATGATTAGAAATATCAATGACAATATGTATAGAATGTCAGGAAGTGAGAAAGAACTGCGTTCTTTACACGTGACCGACATGCTTTTTTCAGGTCATTCATTGTGTCCAGAATTATTTCCTCAATTCAAATGATGCAGATTAATCACAGTCTTTGCCAAAACTGGTTGTTAAAGGTGCTTTCATGCCAATAGCAACAGAATGGATGCTGATCTTGACAGTCAGGTCATTCCTATCCATTACTAATCTACAGGGGAATGGATGCCTTTCAGTTCGGAGCGAATGTTGGGAAAAAAATGGGAAAATTAATTCAAAAGTCATGGACTGAGAAGAGCCTAGTTGAAAGGAAAACGCCGGGTTTTGAGAGGTCGTTGGTAGTAAATTCATCTGTGTTACTCTCCTTGCAGATGATGGATGCCTGCTGAATCATTGCCACGGGCAATCTCTGCCCTGCTCAGTACATTAAAGCAGAAAATATTGCTGAGTTTGACCCACTGTCGACTAAACAGGTCCACAGAAAGCTGATTTATTAGGAAGGGAATACTCTCAGACAGGAGGAATAAATTTCACAGATATGGATTGGAAAATATAACTGACGATGAATTGAGCGTGTGTGTGTGTGTGTGAGGGGGGGTAGGGGGTGTTTAATGTATGGTATATCTCAGGGATAAAGGAGCCAACGGATCATATATATATATATATATATATATATGATCAGTCATTTTTTTAACTGATTATAACTCATATATATATATATATATATATATATATGAGTTATAATCAGTTAAAAAAATGTCTGAATAAATAACAATTCAAAACCAGATGTATTTCTTTTGCATAAGTAGGACAAAGCGCAGTAGAGAGGGAAGCTCTGGGATTCAGGTAGGCAAGGGGGGAATTCAAATCAGCCGGAGGTAATTAATACGGAGGCACAAATTTCTCATAAAGGCTGTTAAAGACAATTATGTCTCCTCAGAACAGAAATCAGCAAGCGGGCTGAGAAAGGTACTAAGGGCTTGGGAGGTACAAGATGTTGTGCTGGAAACAATTACCCCCTCATTGAGTTTATAGCCGTATGCAAAACGTACAAAAGCTCTAAATTGGAACAATCATGTGGTGCAAATTAAAAACGAGAGGGTAGAAATTAACTTTCTTTTGCAGAGTTACATTTCTTGATTATAAAAGAGCAATGAGATCTTTGGGCCATGGATTATTACGGATTAGTCCCAAAGAGGAACGCAACACAGAAGGTCATTGTCTTTTAGTCAAATTCCGGGGTCTTGGGTAATGAATAGAATAAACTGTACTTCTAGCTTGTGATCGGAAAAAAAGAAAGCTTCCACCACCATTCAAGTAGGCTCACGTGTAGAAGTCACTTTTAAAGGACCAAAATAGCACAAAATGAATTTTGATTCATGAAAGATATTCAGTCCTGGAAAGAAGCAGAGACTGCTGTTAGGAATCATCTGAGCCTTTTTGCACCTCACCTGTATCTCAGTCTGTGACAGCCTCCATATCTACATCACATCTTTACCACTCTATTATCACGTCAAAAGGTTTTCACAGCGAGTGCTTCACGGTAAATTTAAATCAATGTCACTGATGAACAATGAAAGGGGAATATCAGATTTTCTGTGACGGCAGTGACATGAATGGGATGTAGAGCACGACAGTGAAGGATTTAGATGGTAGGTAAGAAATAAGTGTTGTGCAATAGCATAGCCAATAGCGTGGCAGCAACTCAATGCATTTAGGAATGAACACATGGTCTAGATGACCTACTGAGGATCAAAGCGAGCATCAGGATTAGGAAGAAAGGTGATTTAAGTTAGTTTGAACATGGCGTGTGGTCTTGGTGCCGGGCAGTCTGGTCTAAGTTTCTAAGAAACTGCTGATCCACTGGGATTTTCAGGCAAAACCATCTCTAGAGTTTACAGAGAATGATCCGAAAAAAAGAGAAAATAACCAGTGAGTGGTAGTTCTGTGGGCCAGAATGCCTTGTTGATACAAGTGGTCAGAGGAGAATGGCCAGACTAGTTCGAACTAGTCTGGCCATTAGCCACTCGTTACAACCGAGGTCAGAAGAGCATCTTTAAACACATAACACGTCGAATCTTGATGCAGGTGGGCTACAGCAGCAGGAGACCACATCGGGTGCCTCTCCTGTTAGCCAAGATTAGGAAACTACGGCTGCAATTTACACAGGCTCACCAGATTTGGATGGTCTGGCCTGGTCTGACGAGTCTCGATTTCTGATGCAACATTTGGTAAGGTCAGAATTTGGCGTAAACGACAAGAAAGCATGGCTCTGTCCTGCTTGCATCAACGGTTCAGGCTGGTGGTGGTGTCGTTATGGTGTGGGGAATATTTCCGTTGCAAACTTTGGGCTGCATAGCACCGAATTAGCATCATGTAAAATCCAAAGCCTACGTGAGTATTGCCGCTGACCATGTCCATCCTTTCATGACCACAGTGTAAATCTTCTGATGGCTACCTGCAGCAGGATAACGCACCCTGTCAGAAAGTTCAAATCATCTAAAACTGGGCTTGAACTTGACAATGATTGCACTGGACTCAAATGGTCTCTACAGTCAGCAGAGGTCAGTCCAATAGAACATCTTTGGGATTTGGGATTTGGTGGAACGGGAGATTTTCATCACGGATGTGAAGTCGACAAATCTGCAGCAACTGCATGATGCTCTCATGTCAATATGGACCAAAATCTCAGAGGACTTTTTCCAGCACCTTGTTGAATCCATGCCACAAAGAATTGAGGCTGTTCTGAAGGCAGAAGGGGATCAAACCTGCACTAGCAAGGTGTAGCTTATAAAGAGGCCAGGGGGCGTATATCCGCAAGAGTTGTAGGAAATTACATTATCATTTTTGCGTTGTTATACACTTTGGGAAAACGAGGATGTTGTAACCATGTAGAGGTAAATATTATAAACCAAATATGTCCAAAAATGTGATCTTTGAATAGATATTCTGGTGCTATTCTAGTGTGCATTGATAAAGACAGTCTTTTATTAAATCTGTAAGTAGTAAGGGTGAATAACTTATATAACCTTTCTCGTCTGTTTGTATACTTTACAACATAAGCCAGCATTCACACGTTCACACACATTCACATAGAGGTAGTAAAAGCTCCCTCCGAGTACTTACCTGACCCAACCCTGGTTGCCGTCTGTCATTGGATATATTATGGCTGCAGATCTAGTATAATGGTCATACCTTGAACATCTAATGGATATAGCGGACGCATATTCAAAATAAATTATGCAAAGGTGCCTATGGTAAGGTGTGAACCACGTACATCAACCCAGTATGTAAGAAAAGTGAACTTCTAGGGTGCATTTAGGGTGCTCTTCCAGTGGAGAGGTAGTGTTGCATTGATGTTTATGTTGCTCCACTGAAAAATGAGAATTGTTTAATGAACTGAAAATTACTTCAACTGGTAAGACTCAGCTAAAATAAGTATTTACCAATTGGATTAATAAGGAGACTCACAAATAATTAATGTAATTTGTATTCCTAGTTGAAGTTATGTGTTTATGTTCATCAACAATTTTCTCTTTACACCCCAAAAACCTTCTTTTCTTTTTTTTAAATTCGGCTTTCGTTGAATCTTCAAATCTTATTCAAAACACTTTTATTTCACAGTTTTACCTCAAATATAATTTTTTTACAGGGTAGAAGAGGGTTTGGGAAAATAAAACCTCAATAGCGTAATGTCTTTTTGAATGTTGACGAACCTTTTCTTTGCTGTTGGTTTCTTTTTGGGATATTTTCCATCTCTATGGTTGTTCGAGGGGAGAAAAGGAGTAGACTTTTCAAATACATTGGACTCAACCTTCCATGCAGCCAACTTACTCTGTGGTAGAGAAACTAAATCTTGCTAGAGATCGCCATCTTGTGGTTAAATTGCAGAATGTTACATGTTTGAAATTCAACATGAGGGCGGTGTGTTGTTAAATTACTACACTCATTTGTTTTGAGAGGAATCTCGACCAGCAAACACCAAAAACCTTCTGGATAGATAAACGGAATTCCTTCCCATATAATGTATTTATATTTATTATCATGATTGTGTTCTTGTGGGCTAAAGGACAGTAAAATTCAAACAAATGCAGCAACCAGATAAGATAAAATAAGATAAACCTTTATTAGTCCAACAACGGGGAAATTGTAGCGTTACAGCAGCAAACCACGTGATACTGTTTCATTTTGTCTTCAATTTGTACTCTGATGATTTATGGATAATTCATCCATAAATTTATTTTTTGTATGGGTTGGTTTCAGTGAATCTCTTTACTACTCTTTTTTTCCCCAACTTTTATTTTGTATTGTATAGTTCATTCATTCCATTATTCATCTTTTTTCACATATGCTGTACGGTGATAATTGAAAAAATACATATCATACAAAACTTTTTATACAAAATAAAGTGAAATTACTCGTCTCCATCACTTTCTATAGTATCTAAAAAAAAAACATACTATTAATACTTCTATTAATATGAAGTATATAAAAAAGACTAAAATGAAAAGAGTCTACTAAGATATACAATATTTGATGCCCATTTTCATTCGTACCATGATGAAAACATCATTGGTGCTTCATGCTGTCATTGTGATATTTTTGAGGTTTTTGGCGGCAGCCCTAGTGATGCGATGGTGTTTTGGGTTTTTAATAGGAGGGCGTTAGAAACATTTATTTTTTTACTTCACAACTCAACAACTTTAGATCATTTGTTTCCTGCTGACAAGAATACAGTAACCTTTTCAGTCTCTCAATCTCAATCTTCTGTTATTTTCAGTTTGTGTGTGTGTGTGTGTGTGTGTGTGTGTGTGTGTGTGTGTGTGTGTGTGTGTGTATGTGTGTGTGAGCATGCGTGTGTGTATGTGTGTGTGAGCATATGTGTGTGTGTGTGTGTGTGTGTGTGTGTGCGTGTGAGCGCGTGTGTGTGTATGTGTGTGTGAGCATGCGTGTGTGTATGTGTGTGTGAGCATACGTGTGTATATGTGTATGTGTGTGTGAGCATGCGTGTGTGTATGTGTGTGTGAGCATACGTGTGTATATGTGTTTGTGTGTGTGTTTATGTGTGTGTGTTTGTATGCGTGTGTGTGAGCATGTGTGCGTGTGTATGTGTGCGTGTGTGTGTGTGTGTGAGTATGTGTGTGTGAGCGTACGCGTGTATATGTGTTTGTGTGTGTGTTTATGTGTGTGTGTTTGTATGCGTGTGTGAGCATGTGTGTGTGTGTATGTGTGTGTGTTTGTGTGTGTGTGTGTGTGAGTAGGTATGCGTGTGTGTGTGTGAGTATGTGTGCGTGTGTGTGTGTGTGCATTCTGAAGGACTCCATACATCCTGGATTTTACCTGTTTGACCTCTTAACCTCTGGCAGGTCCTTCAGAACAAGGACACACAGAGATCTCAAGCTGAAGATGAGAGAAATAAATCCACCAAGCGATGCGTGCCACCACAGATGAGACATCGGTTATGGAGCCTTGTTCGTTACACAGGGGCGTGATGGAGATATGTCCCACAAACAACCAAGGTGCAGCACAAATACCCATGGTGCAGTTGGCCTGAACTCTAGATCAGTGGGTGCTCAGAGTGCGGCTGAAGTGACCAGCTACAACCCAGACTGAGCTCCTGTCTGGATGCTCCATGAAGAGTATTTATATGATCCTACGATAACATAAGAAGACCTGGAAGAAATACAATAATGTAAATACTTAATACTAGTATTACCTGAACTTCATCAAAACAAATACATACAGCAGTACAAAGACTAAATTATCTATGAAACAGAGTATGTATGATTCTACTAAAATAACAAGCACAACAATTTTAACACATAGTGTTATCTGGTCTTATCTTAAAGCTTATCAAACCGGCTTTTCGATAAAGCACCCGCAAAGTTAGTATGTGACGAGATTAAAAGGAAAAGGTGCTGGAAAAAGAAATTCTCACTTCAACAAAGTAGTTTTGCATTTTTCAGTGTTTATGAAACAAATTATGTTCTGACATAAACATCAATAATCTGTGAATACCAAATGCACCGCAGGTTTAAAAGCCTGACCTTTACAACAGAGAATACTATTTGAATTCATTACCATATTTTCAATCATGGAAAACACTCAAATTCTGCACTTTCATAATCATCAACTTCTTATACTTACTTTTTACTCCAAGTTGCCTCTTTTGTTGTGTCTCGTGCAAGAGACTATTTTAAAGATGACTTTCTGTTATAAAACCCAAAGAGTCCGTCTCTGTGTTTGAGTTACTGCCTGCAGGTGTGCCAGAAACAGGCTGGAATCTCTCAATGCTCAACCTATAGATGTTGGAGAAAGCACCTGTATTCTATATATATAACTTTGTATGTACCCCAGACTCATAATGTGTTTTAGACAGTCAGAATTCTGTGAATATTTATTTTATCTAAGATTTGTATTGTATGTTGTCCCCTCTCTGAATGAAAGGATCATACAAGTTTGATATATCAGTCTATATGAAATACTTTATCTAAATACAAATCATATATTGTTCAGGGTAGGGTGTAGAATGGTAGGGTCACCATTTTCCAGGTGGACCTGAAAAGTGATATCTATATCACAGATGCTCTGGTCAGTGCCAATATTGGTTTCAAAATCATGTGTAGCTATCAAGACGTGTCACTGCTCCACAAGTATCTATCTCTCGACCACTTTTCAGCAAATAAGTTATTGAGAATCATTTTGGAGGCTTTTTTTTCATTTGAGTTTTGCAGCCCTCCTGTATCTAATAATTAGGACTATGTATTTTGTCAACTACCTCTCCTGGACAATTTGAAGTGAACAATATGAACAGGAGGAATAATTACAGTTAGCAATAACTGTTGCATTGTGCATAAGGTGACCAAACAGCTGTTTTTGGACCGGCTGGAAATATGGGATCCTAAACAATCGCCGGAATATTTGACCCAATTGACTTATAAGTAGATGAAAGCAATCTCAACAACGTCAGGATGAATGGTTTTAGAAAGCCGATCATTTGTCATGAAATGGAAGTGGGTATAACTTCACGATCTCTGGTCCAGTCTGGCTCAAATTGCATAAAGGGCTCCCACCTGACAGACAAAAATGTTAATAGATTACTATATAGATTACTAATATTCTATTACAGATTACTGATATTCTAAAAGAAAGACTCTAAAGAAATTACACCCAGAAAATGCCTCACCAACTTCTGGTGGAACCCACTGTTCTATTTCCTGGAGACGAACGATTCAAGAACAACCTTACAGTTTTTGAGTGAATAACACATTCACAACAATACATTAGGTTTGTTTGTTTAGTTTAAGTAAAGCAGGATAAACAGCACTTTTAAATGTATGTATCTTTATTTAGTGAGCTGGACATTCATTATCCATGAAGTGAACAGATAATGCTGAAATTATCCAACAAATTCATGTTGGTTTCTTCCTAATAATGTTATTAAATTACATTTTAGACAACTCACTTTTGTGGAAATTGTTGACATATTAAGTGAATTCAACGAATCACTTTTTGAGTGTGGGCTGATTCCTTGGGATATTTGCAGATGTAGGATGTTTGGGTGGGATTACTGGGTTGTCTCCGACTGCCAGCTCTCCTTTCCAGATCTCAATTCCACCTTCATTCTCATAGAAGTTCGTGTGGTGCTGAGCAGATTGGAGCTGTTTGTCCTCCTCCAACGTCATCAGCATGGTCTGCTCTAAAAGTGTGTGATATTTTTCACTCATCTTCTGAAGTGTAGGTTCGTAGCGTTTGCACTGCAATTTAAGTTTTTTCATGTCCTCGATGAGCCTGTCTCTCTCCTGAACAACACGCTGATGCTTCAGCCAGTGAAAGTCTCGGACTTTCTGCACAGTCACCTTGGTGTTTGCTGCAGCAGAGGCTGCTAGTCTGTACTCCTCTTCCTCAATCTGCGCGTTCTTCACCTCGCCGTGCAGGCGCATGATTTCCGTGTACACGTCATCTACAACAACCACCTCTTCTTTCTTCACCAGCCCTTTCTCCAACACCTCGGCCCACTCAGTTTGAAAGCAGTCAAGTGTTTCAGTCATGCCCATTTGGACTAGGAAGTTGCGTAAAAATATGTCCATGGACTCATGTTGGTGTGTGATCTGATCTGCTTTCTCCATTGACTCCAAATCCTCTTCTCCTTCTGTCAAACTCAGACTGTCTTCTAAGGCTTCTTCCTCGCACTGAGGGCTTTCCTCTCAACTGAAGCGCTTACTTTTTTCCTTTTCCTCGTTTTTTCATTGTTTCGGTTACCCCAACTCAGACATTCCCTTGTGTGGTTTATGGAGATAAATGATGGTTATAAATGGGTTGGTAAAGAGGTATGTCAGTGTGTGGTTCTGGAACAGAAACAACACAAATATATTTAGAAATAACTTTAAAACATTTCCCAATAGTTGGTAACAATGCAACAAATTGCTTGCAGACATTAAATCACATTACCAGTAGTTATAATTTGCATATGGAGTTATTAAAATGCACAAATGAAATACACCCAGAAATACATATTATTGCTGCCAGTGGACAAGGGTCAGCAGTTCCGCAGCACCATAAGCAACTGCCTGCGGTGGTCTTTATGTTTTGACACCTTTCTATAAGAAGCAGCATAAACCTTTTTCAGCAATCTATGCGGACAGTATCTTGTCCGTGGGATTAGACAAAAAGATTCGTATCCCGAAGCGCATCGATGAGCCTTGCGCGCCTTTCCGAACACGGATAAATAGGGTTGGTTGCGTCAGAAAGGGCATCCGGCATAAATCCCGTGTCAGCTCAACTATGCGGTTTGAAACCCACTCTACTGACTTAAAAACGGGACCAGCGAGCCAAAAGAAAAGCCGATCAAATCACGTAAAATCAATTTTACCTGCCAGCTTCAATGCTTGTCTGCTTCCTGTTGTTATGGTGACTGTCGGGACCGTCAACTATCGCGAGATTTCACAGTTTACAATATCCCCATCCCATCAGCCGTCAAACGATCATGGCGGACTTCCGAGAGGCGCCCTTGTCCGATCGGCCTAAAACCCTGGACCCAAAAGAATATTTCAATGTCTCACCGGAATATCGACGTGCCCAAGTGGACAGGGCAGCACTACGAGCGAATCTGAAGAGGCAGTATCAGCAACAACTCAACAACCCACATAGAAAGGAACTAATTGTAAGTGGCTACGTGCTAGTAATGTCACCATTGCTAATAGCTCAGGCTTCAAATGGGTTTTAGCGTGACGTCAAAGCGAGGGGCGCCCTCTTAGAGGTAATTATGATGATAAATATTATGGTGCCAATATTCCAAGCAAAACACAGAAATATCAATACGTGTACTTATATGTGATTTTAATAAGTCGGAAACCACCTCTCAGGGATTAGTATTTCACGAAATCTCATCGTATTTCCGATTAATCATATCTAGTTATATGTTATCCCCATAGCTTCGTTTCAGCTGTTTTATTGTGTCAGTATTGTAGCTCTACTCACCATTTTACTGCTGAAGACACGCGTTTTGTCTACGCGACATTGATTTCGATATTTGCAAAATAAAAACGGTATTGATGGTGTGAATTAGTGGAAATGTGACGTCAGCTAAAATGGTCTGTTGTTAATGTTAGCATTTTAGGGCACACGTCTAACGAACCCATTCTTATTTTGCTGTATATACTAAGCATATAATATTCTAATAGTATATTCAGTTTGATATTTCCACATTTGAGCGTTGAATGTGGGAATGCGCGGACTTATAGTTTCCTGATGGGTTTCATTTTAACAAACGTTAGCATGTGTAGCGTTAGCTGACTGACTCCAGAAGGTCATCACTGGTGTTGATGTTTGACAAAGCTGTTGTGATCCGTGACCAGAAAGTGGGTTTAACAAACTACTAATTGAACACTCAGCTCTGAGTTTATTAACCCGCTGACGAGAAGCTCTTGGATTTTCAGTTCTGGCTGATTTAAGTTCGTTCAATCAACTTTGAGTTTGTTAACTCAAAGTTAAACTTGCACTCAAGGACAATTAATAATAATAATAATAATACATTTAATTTATAATTAAAGCCAATATCAAATGCTATAGTTGCCTGCCAAACTTCATACAATTTAAGCTGGAAGTCTTAATGTGCTCATAAGCATATAGTTAGAAGAAAAAAAAGAAACACAGCTTTTATCCATAGGCGAGAACATCGGGGTGGGAGAAAATTGCTGCTTGACTGAATGTATCTGCTAGTTTTACTGCAACTTCTCTGAATATTACAAGTGAAAAGGTCCTGGAATTATTTTTGAACAGAATTTTGTTTTCATTTATTTGCTCAGAGTTAAATTTACCTCGCTTTCTGGAACGGACAATGCACAGTTTCCCTCATCACAGGGTTAACAAACTCAGAGTTTCCACTAAACCTACTTTTTGGAATACCCCCCAAGTGTGCGCACAAACAATAACATTTGTTGTAGGAATAGCCATTATGCACAATACCAGTATCTTGTATCTCAAGCAAGTGGCTAAATGATGGTCAGCCAGTATTAGTTAAACTAGAACTTTTTGCCTTCTGTCTAGGAGAATGATCCTTATTGTTACTATATCTTGGGGGTTATTCCTTATATCCCTAACAAAAGCTGCAGATGTTTGTCTTGTGGACTATACACTAATCGACCTTATATTTAGAAACACCTTTCTAATAACGTGTAGGCCTTTCTTTTGCTACAAAAACAGCTCTGGGATGCCTTGTGTGTATTCTGACTCCTCTCTTGAACAACCATCACCAACCTTTTCAGAAATTTGTGCTGCAGTAGTTCCTCTGTGGGATTGAGTCAAACCATGCTAGCCTTCACTTCCAACAATGAGCCTTGCCCATGGCCTTGGTAGGAACTAACTAACAAACTACTTCAGTTTTGGAGATGCACAGTCCCAGTCATCAAGCTATCTCAATTTGGCATTTGTCGACATCACTTGAATCTTCTGATGCTTGCCCATTTTTCTTGCTTCCAACTCATCAGCTTTTAGCTTTTAGCAAAAGGTCAAAATGCCTAATATTTCTTTGACATTGTACTGAGGTTATCAATGTTATTCTGACTTAACCTCAAAGTGGTTATAATGTTATGGATGATGTATGTGCTGGACAGCATTTTTTTTACTGTTACTGTAAATCTCATTGCCCACCTACTTCTGTGTTTACAGGAAGACCCTGCGCTGACACGCTGGGTGCATGCACGTGCCAACCCCTACCTAAACTTCAGGCCCACATTTAAGACCTCACTGTTGGGAGCGATGTTTGGAGTTGTGCCCCTCTTTTTCCTCTACTTTGTGTTCAAGACTGACAGGGTATGAAACAAGTTGCATTGATCTCTCTCTCTCTTTCTTTCTCTCTCTCTCTCTCTCTGTGCTTGATTATCACAGAGTAAATAATGTATGACGCAAAACGCCTTTGACTCCTTTAACAGTTCAATAACTATACCCTTTAATTTGGCATGGGTTAAGGTTTGTACCCAGAACCAAAAATACATCAAGCCTGGGTACAAATCAGACTTTTACCGTACCATTTTGTCAAAGTTTTCTCTCTCTCTGAACCTCTGTAGGCTATGTAAAGGAAGGCTGGCAGACTAGATAATAATGGGATTAACTGAAAGAGAAAAAGGACGATACATGTCCACATTTTGTTCATGTTGTTCATGTATAGTCGTTAAAGTGTCTTTGTGCAGCAGGTGTTTGATTTTTATTTCTGATCCCTGCTCTTCTGTTGGCGACATTTAATGTTAAACTCGAGGTATATATATTTCACGACCCGATTGGCATTAAAAAACATGGATATTATTTTGTTGTTTTTGAGGTTTTGTTAGATACTTTTAATAAACCCTTAGTGGTATTAAGACAATATCTTTATCTAAAATAAATCTGTGATGCTAGAGCTGGTCATGAAGGGCATCATGGTTGTATGAAAAGTGATTTTGTTTGAGATTGGGACACATTATTCAATTATCTGTTCCAATTATTTTAGACGTTAATGTTTCATTTCAACCGTTAATTGATTTATTTTCCCACCCACTGCCATGAATCCCCACAACCATTCCAGTGCTTTATCATTAATGTTTGTCTCCCTCAGTCTGCTGTGAGGAAAAATACAGCTTGAATTGCCTAATCATAGAGCATAAATTTGGAAGAATGTCGTAAAGTTGAAGAGGGTGATAACGCTTTGTGGAGAACAGAGATTTTATTAACCCCTTTTATTTGTCTGTCGTCTCTAACAGGATAGAAAAGAGGCCCAGATTAAGGATGGAACTCTGCTGCGCCAGTACAGTTTGTCATCATGAGCACCGTTGTATGAAGACCAGTGTTACCAGTTCATGTAATATTATAAAAATAAAATGATATTGTCAGAAACGTCTTGCGTGTTTTTTATTGGTGAGGTCAAAAAGTGAATGTTGTTAATGTACGCAGACTTGTAACATGTCCACGGACAAGAGGAAGGACAACGCACCGAGAGATAATAGAAATATTAGAGCGATATATTAACCAGTGGACCTGGAGACAGTCAGTTACACAGGAGTGGATTGTTACTGAAAGTTAGTAATTTAGTCAAATCTGCACAGAAATGTGGTCATCATGAGATCCCTTTAAAGTAAATCACTATTTAAATTCAGAAATTTTGTCTAAGCAGCAACCACTGTGGCAATAAGTAACATTTATGGGATATTGATGGATGTAATTTTACACCGGCACATATAGAGAATGGAGATTTTCCTCTAAATTAGTCTTAGGGATTCATCATATGTTTGCTATCAAATGATTTCTCTTTGGGATTAGTAGTGTTATAACCTGTTAGAGTAGCTGGTCACATCTGATCCATGTGTATTAGAAATTAGCTGCTGCTTGCTGCTCATTCATTGGCAGCAAGCCATCATTTGTTTTTTTTAAAGGGTGTTCTATGTCCGTAATCTCAGGATTTTAACATATGTGCATGAATTGTTAAGTCACAGAACTGTTAAGTTAAAGCAGGATGTCTTTACAAAACAGATATAATTTTCATTGTGAAAATTATATTTGTTTAGCATTGTGATCTTAGTAATGCGTAAAAGAAAATATTCTTTCTCTAATTTTCTCATCAGGTGTTCACATGGAATAGAAAAAAGGCACATGAACCATGGATTGATGGTAGTTCACTTTAATGAAGTGAGAATTGTCATATTTGTCCTAGTATACAGTAGCAGTCAATGGTATGGACACACTGAACTGTGCTTAACTCTAGAATGGTTCTGTATACTACTTCTTGATGGGCTTCCAGTTGGGATTAAAGTGGCTCCGAAGAGGTTCCCAGCACTGGTGGTAGTTCTTGTCAAGTCTCTGGCATGTTTGAAGACCCC
Source organism: Lophius piscatorius (assembly GCA_009660295.1). Lineage (NCBI taxonomy): Eukaryota > Metazoa > Chordata > Actinopteri > Lophiiformes > Lophiidae > Lophius > Lophius piscatorius. The sequence continues at coordinate 63,993 of VRLP01002145.1, read as the reverse complement.
ATTTGGTCACTGCCATACTGAAGGAGGACTCGAACATGAAGGCCTGAAGGAAGAACAAACACGGTAATCACTGATGGTGCTGTGATGTGAAAACTAAATCCATAATGCCGGCTATTAACACTGCTTCTCAAGTTGATCTTGAAATGCAGGTGGGGTTTTTTGTTGTTTTTTTACCATGGTTCCCTCAGCGACCCTCTCGGGTTTGAGCTCAGCTGTGGTGTTCTTCTCAAAGCATTCAGCATCAGGTCCATGTGGTGTCATCATGCTGTGGAGGCTGCCTCCTCCTGGCTGGAAGCCCTCCGCTTTGGCTTCATAGTGGCCTTTAATCAGACCCATGAATTCACTCATGCAGTTACCTAAAGTCACAAGTAAGAGGAGCTGTAACACAGCAATGCACTGGAAGCACTGTGCTGCATGGTGGAACAAATTGCAACACTAGATGGCCTCATAAATCTGTCTCTCTAGACAGAAGTTGACACAAGGCGACCAGATCTTTACATACTATGTCTGAAAATTCCTGCATTTTCAGTATTCATCTCTCGTATAATGCAAACATATCACATTAGAGATACATCACAGCATGTGTGTTTCATTACGGTCTTACGGTGATAGTATGGTGGACGGAAGGTGTGGTCAGCCACACCCCACCTGGGTGGGAAGATGACAAAGTCGGCAATGGCCACACCTGGGCGAGTGGATTTGGCAGTCAGCACAGTAAAAATGGATGGATCCTGTTGAAGGATAAGAAGAAAAAACAATTCAAATAAGTTATTCGTTAAGACAAATCATTTATTGTATGTATTTTGTAAAATGCTGCATTATTTGGAGCGCGACTACGTCCTTAGACTCTCACCGCGTGGTCAAAGGACACACAGTTGATCACCATGAAGTTCTTCAGGTTGTATTTGTATGGCGTGTAGTTCCCATGCCAAGCAACCACATTAAAAGGAGAGAACTCCTGTGTGCAGAACATAGAATGAAACAAATTAGACAAAACTACCCCAGCAAAACGCACAAACGACTTTCAACTGAGAAAAAGGGGAATGAAGAAAAATGCCTTTTTTAATCTTTTTTCCGAGGGACATAAAGAGAAGAAAAAATAGTTGTAATGAAAAGGGTTTATTGTGAAAGAGGGTGTGCTTCTTGCGTTCTTTTTTTCTTTCATAACTCCCTGTGCTTTGTTAAATGAGGCTCCAGACATTATTTGGTAATTGGCTTTACAATCAAACTTTCCCAAACTTAGAGCATTATTTTGAAGCTTGCAGTGGAACAGTTATGGAGCGGGAGGGAGCGGCTGGAACAGTGGGTGCAGAGATATTTCTTTATCTTGATTGTTAAAACCGCAGCAATTTTATATAGTTTCTCTGTTCTGTTAATATCCCTGTGAAAAAGACATTCAACAGGAGCCTTAAAATCAATACAGTTCATTACAACTCAAATTGCCTCCGGAGTGACCTGCGTGTCCCTCAAACACATGCTCATGCACACTTCCATAGCTGAGCAACTGAAACACACAAACAGTAAACCCCGCAGACCAATATATACACATAAAACTATTAAACACCAATTTAAAGAAAAACTCAATCACCCACAATTCACAGTATTCACAATACAAAAAGATCTCAGAGACCATTTCTGGTAAATTCTTGGACTTTTGTCCATGTCAACACCACACAGCATTCGATTAGAATGAAGGAAAAATGGGGCAGAGCAAGCGCTGGCACATTGCACACGCTTACACACAAAATACAAACATATTGGCCCAGTCAAGCAAATAATAAGTTAATTTGAGCAATTTCAGAGCTCTGCAGGGGAACAAAACAGCAGGACCAGTCAGGAGCAACAGCATCTTCCCTCAGATGAGGCCCACATCCCCCACCTTATTTACTTGCCCCCATAGCCGCATCCTCCTGGTTGTGGGAATGGTGGACACCAGGAAAAGAGTGGCAGGTGGCGGCAGCAGTCTCTACCTTTGACACCCGGCGCTTGACAGTAGGCGGATACTCATGTCAAGGCGGCGATAGAAAGATGGAAAATGTTTGTTTTGCTACATAAAAAGACAATAACTTGACCTCATGTGCTGACTTTGATGAATGATAACAGTGTGGTTTGACATGGTTTCCATGGTTACAACCCCGAACTCATCGAACGCTCCCATCCCCTGAAAACCTCTCCTCATCGCTGTCTCAGTAAAATAAAAAACCTCCTGTCAAACATTATGTGTTGATCCAATTATGCACCCAACAGGATGTTTCAGGAGAAGCAGGAGTGTTCCCTGAGGGATGCAGGGAAATTACTGCTTAACTTGCAGGATGGTTTTCCTACGCTTCACATGTACGCTGCCTCTAACTCAGAATGCCTTAACTAATTATGAGTGATTAAAACTCAAAAGGTGGGAAACCGGCTGAGCGGATATCGGCTAATGCTTCGATATTAAATCATCAGAGATGGCAATTCAATCGGCAGGAGCGGCTGATGGATCATATGCTTGACTTGCGCCGTTTCCTTTTCTTGCGGTTCAGCGGTGTTTATTGAGGCAGACACATACTCAAATGAGGTAATAGAACAACATGTGTGTATCCCTGGGAACGGCGTCTCTTGTTCTGACACACACAAACAGAAATGTCCTGAAAGAATCACCTGTTGGCAGGCAAACAGCTTTCCCTGGTACTTATTGATGACGGTGTAGCCAGCGGCGATCCTGCGATCCTCGTACCAAGCTACTGGGCACAGGAAGTCTCTTGGGTTGGCCAGACCATTGGCTCCTGCAAAATATTCATACACACTTATACATATGCACTTATACACACACAAAAAAAATCTAAATCTATATTTAACAATATAAAACACAAGACTGGAGTCAGTATTTCATTTAATTTTAGATAATAAAAAAAAACTGTGATAAAGCTTAGATGTTAGCATATTAAAAAAACTAAATAGTTGCATCTTTGACGATTAAAACAAGGGAGTTTAATTGTATTATATTAACGTGACAGCAATAGATGTTCTGATTACACAACTGTGTTTAGTACATGTAAGATAACTGTGTTCGATAAATGAAACTTGGATGTTGTTTGCGTTACATGACTTGTTTTTACTGTGAAAGAACTATAAAGTGGCATCTTTGACAAATAAAACAAGTCACATTGCTTTTATTATTGTAGTAGTTAAAGGTTTGTAATCTCATGATTGTGTTTAGTAAGTGCAACATAACTGTGTTAAGAACATCAAACAAGATTGTGCTCTGTAAGACAAACATAGTTTTCTTTATGAATGTATATTAACTCTATGATGTAGTTCATAATGAAAGGGTTTCCAATTTTAATCTTCTTCCCATTTATTCAACATACTACTGTGGGAGTTGTTGACTTTACTATGTTAAGTACAATTTGACGTTAATTTCCTAGAGTGTAATTCCTAAGCTATTTGTCCAAGAATCAATTTATGGAAAAAATAGACTTTAATATAATCATGCGGGGAGATGAAAGGTTACTGAATCACAAGATATTAAAGCAATCCCTTCTAGAGGAAGATGAATATGTGTGGGAAATTTCCTGCCAATTCTTTCAAGGGTAAACATTTCACTCAACCACTAATGGGACCCTTACTGTTACAAGCGTGGAAAAGGCAGGAGAAAGTCTCAAGGCTTTGTCTACAGAGCAGCATGAATGTAGAAATTGAAACGCAACGCATTTAATGTTGGCCTTTATGAATGTGGACCAAAATGGTGGGGAAAACATCATACACACACAACACAGGCAAACATTTCTATCTGATGTGCTTTAACTTGAAATATGACAGACATAATATAGACGTAATGGAGGCCCATGTAAAGATTTCAAAGACAACGAATACACACATTCATAAATACCATAAACACACACCTATGGGTCCGAGGTCAGGAAGTTCAAAATGAGCTCCGTACACCTCCAGTATATAACCTCTAGTTTCTCCAAACACATCCACGCTGAAGTGCATCCCTTGCTGGATAAAACACATACAACACAGTGCTGAAATGTTTTTTAGGGAAATATTTTTGAAATACCATGCTATCTCTCTATAAATATGTCAGATGGGAGGTTGGAGACAACGTGGATTTTTGTGTGAAAAATATAGGCCTCACCTGGATGACACAAATCTCCTTCGGCTCGACCATCATTTTTCCGAACTCTGTGGTGATCAAGATCTCTCCCTGCTGAGGGACTGGAGAAACAAACATAGAGAGACAGAGGAAGGATAATTTGAGGGAGAATAAGTACTTGGGATAGAGCTATCATTGTTCTTGTGATAGATGACAGTGAAAACATCTTTTCCTCACCAATCAGAAAGTCCCCATCTGAGTTGTTGAAGCATCTGGAAATAAAGAAAGAACGACAGAGAAAGCTTTGAAATGATAGTGAAAGCACAATCAAAGGCTTTGCAGCTCTTTGATACCTGGAAAAAGCATCTATTTGTTACATGATGGGAGACATTTGTGCACAACTACATACAGACCTGTCAACCATGGAGGTGTTGCAGGTGTACATGTGGATGCCAATGCCATTACGAGATTTGGCATCTCCAGCACCGCAGACAGTATGCAGACCCTGAAAATGCAGAAGTAGAATAAAATCTCACTCAGTGAACTGGTGATCTTTAGGGGAAACATAAAGTAGAAAATTAGTGCGACTCACAGCCACAAAGTCCACTTTCTTCTCCGAAGCGTTTGGGATCTGGAATGGCAGCCAACGCAGCTGTGGGAGAAATCTCAAAGTCAGAATTATCCCCTAATTTGCTTTTGACAGAGTTTCAAAGGTGGTGGTTGGTGTGGAGACTTTTTAAAAGCCCTTTGAAAACAAAATGTTTACATTTAAATTTACACAATTACATTTTTAACTGGTTTGAAGTGGGCGGGCTTATCTAGAAAATGTCATGTATGTCTGTGCACCAATCAGAGTTCAGCAACATTTGAGTTCAAATATAATGACACTTGCTAATAGAACAATTACTGAAATCTTATCAAACCAAACACAAACACACAGAGTCAAGTCGAGGGAGGCCAGTTGAGAGCTCATTATTCGCCATTTTGAAAAAAAAAGACGATCATTCTCTACTACTACTGTTCTGTAAATAAGGAGCTACAGCAATCAGTCACGTAGTTTAGCTTAGCACAAAAGCTGGAAATAGAGGGAATTGTTGGCTAAAACCTCTTGACATTTTATTTGTAGAGATCCCATGCATGCAGACTCATATGGAACACCAGTAAGTCTTACAGATTTTTAATATACCTACCAATAAAGTCTATTTTAGTTCGATAATGGAGGTCGAGACACATGGGGACGCCTCTATATGACAATTTAAGAAATCTATGATATTTTTGGGTTTTGATTGTTATGACTGTTACTTTGTAAAAAAAAAAAAAAAGATATTCAATACAGCCTTACAGGTGAACATCCTTTGAAGTTGCCATGTCTGTGATTAACAGATGAAAAATGAGCTTCAGAGTTGCAGGTAGGCAGACCAGCTGTTTTCCTTCCAGCTAAGCCAGGCTAACCGGTTTTATATGTACTGTACAGATATGATAGTATATCAATTTCTCCTCTAACTTTCAGCAATATAGCAGGTAAGTAAGTACTCGTATTATGTTTAAAGCTTTTTGACTGCTGCTTTCTTTGCTGAAAGAATCTAATATTATGGAGAAATTCAAAAGAAGAATTTTTTTCAGGGTTTTAATAAGATTTACATTTTTCTCTACATGAAGTAAACAGAAGATGATCTGGAACACCACCCCTTTGAGCCTTTGTGTACCTGGTTTGGATCCGGCTCCACTTCATTCCAGTTTTCTGTCAAATCACCAGAGGGCATTGGGGTGAAAGGCTTGTGTTTGACACACGGCAGGATTCGGTAAAACCAGCTGGAGAAAAAAAGGTTACCAATGTCATTATCTTCATCATCTCTAAATATGTCAATATGGTCATAGACTTATGATTTGAACGTGTTTAACAGAAGCTTACCTCCTCTTGTTGGCTGGCCGTGGGCAGGTGAAGGCAGAACCAGAGAGCTGCTCAGTGTAGAGGCCGTAGGGACACACCTGAGGATTATTCTGTATAGAGATAAAACACAGGGGGTTCCGACAGGATGTAAGTGACACCGACAAAATGACTCTTTAAATGAACTTTAAAGAAATTATTGAAAGTGTGTCCACGTGATTGAAGGGGTTTATTTTACTATTAAGTAATGATTAAGGTTCTAACTGAATATACAAGGGTTCGGATCAGAAGAATGTATTAGGGTTGAATCAGTGTAGTTACTTGGATTAAGTTCACCGAAAGTGACCAGTTAGTTTGTTGGATTAGTTACAACTTCATTTATTGAGGTTGATTCAACTTAGTTGTTTGGAATAGGTCCAACTTTATTTGTAGTAGTAAAATCAACTACAATCTACTACAAATATCACCCCGCTAATAGAAGTCTATCTAAACCAAATAAATTAAGTCGACCCAACAGAATTGACCCTGTAAAATACTTTCTGTGATTTGATTTAATTAATCCAAATGATACCTGTTGAGAGCAAACAAAACACAAAACAAGACAAACCGCAGAAACTCGATCGTATTAGTTGATGTCAACTTGAATGAATATTGTAAAGGTGAAGTTGTTGAATTTAAATTAAGTCCTAACTTGATGTAATTATTTTTATCTTATAAACATGAAATGATTTAATAAGAAATGCATGTTACATTCAAGTGAATGTATTCTTATTGTTCATTGCAGTGAAGTTAACGATAAAGCTCTTGCAATTAGGCGGATGTTATCATTTCACAAATTCAGCAGCATTAACCAGCGTATGTTACCTGTCCCTCGGGTAAAGAACCCGGACAGCGAGGGTCTTCAGAGGAGAACTCATTCCCAAATCCGCTCATGTACTGCAAGAGAAAGACAGACATCAATTTCATTCTACTGAAACCAAGTCAAAGTAAAAAGCAAACAAAAACACCATGCCGCTTCACCGTGATGCAGGATAAATGTGTTCATGCTGTTTGTAATTAAATCTAAAGACTTGTCATTAAGGCTCATCTTTCTCAATTGTTGTCATATTGACTCACGTTAGATTTTTAATAAAAACAAATTGCAGCTATGCCACCGCAACCCCTCCTTTTGCAGTCATCTTCCATATTTGCATTATTTCAGATCAGACCCTTTATACAAACTGAGTTTATACCATGCTTTGGTCACTATTTAAAATTAAGATAGCAATATTACTTCATTATCCTACAGCAGCTTCTAGCTGTGCATAAATCCAGTTTAGAACATATAGTGCTGATGGGGCCTTTGCAATGGTATCTCCTGACGTTTAGAATTACCTCTCCCTCCAGATCAGATCATTTATTTACATTACTACCAGAGTTTAAGTCTCTATAAAAATACATCTCCTCTCTCTAGCTTCTCTGATCAATATCCACTTTTTGTCGTCCTTTTCCTATGCCTTGCCCCTGCTTACCTGAATCTGTTTGATGACTCGAATGTTTTATCTGTTTCTTAATGTTTTGTTTGTTTTTTTAATTTAATGCCTTTCAAAACACACTTTAAAGATTTCTTCCTTTGTGGTTTTTATTTGTTAAACGCTGGGAAACCCTTTGGACACGACCAACCATGTCTTCCAACCACAGAATGATTTAATGTTTACACAGTGCAAAAAAATCTTGTTGAGTCATTGTTAGTCTGCAGAAAAAAGCACGTCCACGTGTGCGCTCGTGCGCACTGAGGGTGCTTGCGTAAAAACCTTATTGGCTGGACTCTCATTCCATGTCAGGGAAGTAAACGGTTCAACAAGAGGTAAAAGTACATTAACTGGCTGTCATAATGAGTCTTATATTTAATTCTTTGTTCAGAGTAAAAACTATTTTGCCAATATTTCCACTTATCCCACAGATGACGTGCAACTGATGACGAGAAGAAGACACACCGAACTCCAGTGAAATCATCCTGGCCCACATTAAATCAATACTGGACTAAGTGGTGTGGAGCTTATGAACTAAATTTTACTGGACAGTACAAGTGATACGTTAGTTTAAATCACTTTAAAGCCATTATTGATCATTTAAATGTATGGAGCGCTCTGATTGGTTGGAGACACCTCCACCCTTCAGTCAGCCGGTCTGCATGTTTGTAATTCATGTTATAACGTAAATAAAGACATTTAGACTTTTTCTATTGCACGATATGCAAACCTGCTCCTGTCTTTTATTCTTTCTTTTTTTGTTTGTAAGTGCAGACTGAAACTAATCTGATGTATTTTTGCCAGGGCAGAGACTTCAGAGTAATCATGTTTTAACAGCATTCCCGAGTGGAGTAATCTTACCTTCAGTTCAGCCATTGCGCTGTCAGATCAAAATGTATGCTGCTACACCAGTTGCTAAAAATCAACTTGCAACTTTCCTTGCCCCTTAATGCATTCTCTTCCCCCCAAAAGCCACAGCAGAGCGCGTGCATGCCTCTTTATGAGCTGAGGGGAAAAGGGGGCTGGATTTACACACTTTCTCAATATGGGTTTAATTAGGCCTTGACGGGCTCCGTGACGCAACAGTTGTCCCTCTTCCAAAGAGAGGCCGGGTCAGATGGGCAAAATACGTGCAAACAAGGACGTGTGTCTGCCAAAATAAACAAACATTTAACTGATTAAATCTTCTATTTCCACTAAAAAATAATATTTGAATTTACTCATTTGATTTGTCAACAACTTTCACCAAACTGAGCTGTATTTGTTATAATTTAATAACCCTATTGAGATGAAAATGACCTATGAGCAACCATCGAAGATGTGTTTGTCAATTAGTATCTGTTAAACGTGGATTATGATTTTCCGGCTAACTCAACTGAGCATTTAACTGAGCATTAAAATGAAAATATTGTATTTATTTAGCTTTACTTAACTGTGTTTATTCTGTTCTAAACAAACTAATCTGGGATACGCTGACTATTTTTATTGTGCAAACAACTGTAAAGGTATGCTAAATCAATCATATTTTGTTGGTCTAACATTTTCTATTTAAGTTCCACCTGCTAAACTTTATAAAAGCTAACCACACATGTATTGTAATTGTACTGAATCCAACAACCGAAGGAGGTCAAAGTAGTAAATATGACAATTTTGCACAGCTGATGAATGAATTCAGCAGAGGCGGTATTTCCAGTGTCACAGACAGTGAACCACTTACCTTTCTTTCATGACCATGTATACGCCAAGTCAGAGAGAGAGAAATGACTAATTCATGAATAAAGATTAACTGGTTATTTATATTAATGAAATGTTACAGACTAATTTGGGTTATAACAATATTGACAACACTGAAAATCAATTTTGTTTCAGCTGCCTAATTTGCCTTACTTGTTCAGTATTATTATCCTTTCATTCAAGTAAAATTAGGCACATCACACAGTGGGCATGTTCTGACTCCGAGACCACATTCAGGTTATTCACTAAAGTCTAAAAGTACTCAGAGACATAATGGTCCCGGAAATATTCATTTTTTTGGTTAATATAAGTGCAGAATTAATGTGCGTTCTTCCATCTATTGCTTTATATGCTTAATTTTTACTTTATTTAAAACCCTATCTATCTACAGCAATGACCTATAGGAGTAAAATATGATAGAAAGAGGTTTTATCTCTTTCGAGTCGATTCATATTCACCAAATTTGGACTAAATCGGTTAAATAGTTGAAAAGTGATGGCCAGAGAAACTTTGGAAATAAAGCTCCCCTTTGTGTCAAAAATTATACGACAGTCATTTCAGAAATCAATGCAGTTCTTCCTCGCACTAAGGTCTATGTTGCTATAAAATTTGATGGAATCGCCATGACACAGACATGGCGATTCCATAATATTCCCACCTTTTCTGGAAAATAATACCTTCCTCAAAACATGAAGTCCAGTTGCTTCAGAATCAACCTTTAAGGACTGCAATACTTTGACTTTAGTCAGTGGTCATAATGTTTTGGCTGGTCGGGGAATCTCTATAAACTTTTGTTGTTCTCGGAACATAGACTACTATTCCAGCCGTCTGAACACCGAGGCCAACAGATACCTAAATTTAGAGCTAATGCGCCACTGATTCATCTAGATGCCCTTAATCCTCTCATGTGAACAACAGTAGAAGGCCTCCAAAAGGCCCATGCAATACTTAACGCAAAATTTATTCAGTTCATTTCTCCAAATAGATGGTCAAACGATGGGTACCTAATGTCCCCCATGCAGCATGTATCAAAAAGAATCAATTTCGTCTCTCTGATTCTTGCATCGTTTCCCCTCTTGTCTATTTCTTTTCTGTCTGGGAGGTGTCGGGGAAGGGTAAATGATGGCAATTCTCATAGCGAGGTGCAAATAAACTCGCCATGGCAGAAGTAACTGTTCTCCGGCGAGGCGTGCAGTCAGGCTCAGGCCCCCCGCCGGCAGCCAGTCAGGGTGCTGTGCCAAAGACGAGAAAGCCCAATGACAGGAAAATAGAACGTCCCAGCCTTTGGAAATTGATCTGCTCCTTGCATGGAGAAAGAAAATGAGTGATTTTAATTTCATCCCTGACTCTGACGATAGAATTCTAAAGTATTTGGGTCCAATCCAGAAGGGGGCCTATGTGTTTTTAAGGATGCAGGAGCAGCTGGAGACGAGACAGAGCAGACGGTTGTTGCCCACTGACAGTTATATCTATGCATGTGAAAGTGGGCCTTAAATGCTTTGTTATTAGATGCCTGCTGAACTCAATGGCTTGATGGTAAATGTTACACTCACCTGACACAGGCTTTCCTTGTATGCATAAACAAGCAGTCTCTCACACTTTTTCCCTCTAACACACACACACACACTCACAGATAAAGGGCTCTTTCTGTGGTATAATGACATATTTAGTCTTTCATAGAAAGAGCAAAAACTTTCCTACCTACTTTATTTATGTAGTATTTTCTAACCTCTAATAAGACACAGTATTGTATTTCACCAACCTTTGGGGTTGGTGAGTCCAGTTATTTTCTTAATTTGACAATACTTTTAGATATTTATCTGCCACCATCTAACACAATGAACATGAAATGAATGTCATTGGTACTCAATAATCAAAAGGTTCATAGGAAACACTGGTTGCCATCATGTGCATCTGAGAAAACATGTTTTTTCCTTATGGTTAGTTATTCTGGGTTATTAGCTATCTGATAAAAAGATGGATGGATGGATGGATGGATGGATGGAAGGATGGACGGTTGGAGTCATCAAACTCAATGCGAGGACTGTAAAGCTTTCATTTGTTCCTCCCAGGTGTTAAATGTCAGTCAGTCAAACAGAATGACATGAGAGAAGGAGTAATCAGGCCCGTATGATCATATCACATCCGCTCTATAGTGATATAGTACACACTAAGAAACAAAGGTACAGGAATGGACCCAAAATGGTACGAAATCTGTGTTGCTCCAGCGTTGCGCCAGCAGGGTACGAGTACGAACTCTGAACACTGTTACCTTTTTTTACCTTTTTTTCTATACCTTGAAAGATCCTTTCTGCAACCATGAAGGCAAAATTTTGCCTTTTTATATTAATATATACCTTATACCACCACCTAATTAGCCCCGAATGAGGAAGCTTGGGGTTACTGACCTTTAAGAACCCAGACCTATTCTCTACAAGGGAAGATTATAGTCCAAATGGAATACATATCTGACACTATTTTTCCGAGACAGAGCAGACGGAAAAAATCTTCCGTCTACTTTACAAATCTTTACAAAGATTTGTAATGTTACATATTCACTATGTTTCATCAGGCTTTATGGCAATTATATATTTGGATTAATTTGAAAATGCATCAATTTAACAGTTGCTGGGTTTTATTTATGTGTTTGGTTTTTATTTTTTTGTTCAGTGCACAGATTTTAACAAGGGTCAAGAGTTCTAGCATCCACAATATCAATCAAAACCTTTACTCTGCTGGTTAAGATCTACAATAAGACGATACAACAATCTATTTCCAAGCTTGCTTTATGTCAATTTGTTCAAAATCTATTGCCATAAATGGTTAAATGTTATACAGGATATGATATTAAAGCTTAAAAATGAAGGATAAAGCGATATAATAATCCTCTGTGTAGGATTTAAGTGGCTTGTGATACTGATATAATGATCAACCTTTAAAGATAAAAAAGATCATGAGCTGCAGGCTTTACCATATCTGCTAATCTGTGAGGTTTAGGCTGCATGCCAACTGGTCATTATAGATCAAGTGCTCTTTTGATTAAATCAATCAAGCAGTAGCAAGTGTCAACATATAATTAGTGTTTGCTTACATACTTTTTTGTCTTGTTGCTTGTTAGGGATGACATTCGTCTCATCTTATATTTTATTCGTCTAAGCGAAGAGGAAAGAAGCGTTCAGGTATACATGTTTGGACACAAAGCAATGGAAAACAGCACTTTATACAGCATAAATAAGTTTAGAATCCACACAAACCTGGAACAGACACTAAAAAACAACCATTCAATCATTGCATACCACAGCTGCAAATATTACATTACAGCAAATTCTCCTTTTAACGACTTTACAATAAGACTCCCCTTATGAAGGATTTATAAATGGCTTTTACATAGTTTATTATTATATTGTTAACACATAACAAATCATTTATAAGCTGCTATAACTCATTAGATGTAAAGGGTAACAGAGACCTGATGATTGCCAAATAGTGAGCACACTTAGCTGTACTGCTAACTTGATATTGCCAAATAGTGACCCACATTGATAGATATAAGCTATTTATAAACGTCAACTAATAACTTATAAAGTGTGCATTACCTAATTAATAACCTAATTATAAACCATTTATTAATCATTTTTAAATTGGGACTTATTTTAAAGTGGTACCAAGAGGGTAGCTGTAGCTATGCAACCTTCACTTAATATGTGAAAGGAAAAAAGCGTAGAAAAACAACTTAGTGAAGGACATAACATGAATTATTGCCTCTTGGACTCATTTCGTGTAGCACCGGTGAGGGACTGCTGTATATGGGTGTCACATCTAGGAAGAAAAAGCTTGATTCTGGTATTTTGTAATTGCAGCCCTGTTACACACTACTGCAGCCTAATGTTAAATGACTCCTGACATGAGCAATCCGGCAGTACAGACACAGACACACATCTGACAGCTCCATTTAACGCTGATTAGATTTGCAAGGACATGCCGCATACCCTCTCCATCTCTCCTGAGCAGGCTGATTATCTCCTGAATCCTATATATCGGCGTAATGTTATGCAAATGGTTTAATATGAAGATAAAAGACTGTTGCAATGTGTGACTCTCTCCTGGTTCACAGCCTCTTGTTTCCAGGACGATAGCTCTAACGAGGAGGGCACTATTTGGGAGTCATTAAATGATGGCCTTCCTGACATGCACCCGCTCACCGCCACCGCCACCCCGCCCGCGTTGGCCATTAAAGCAGCTCACACCCACACCAAGATACACACTGCAGACGCCTTTTAGCACCAGCTCCCAGTTTCTTACACATCACAGTGTCACAGAATAGAAAATTACACTCTCCTCCCACAGAGAAAATTGCTTTGAAATTGCTTGGTTATAAAGATGTGCTTTAAAGAGAGGGGGGTTGCATGTAATAAAAAATAATGATAAAAAAGAAGGACCCACACAAACACAATTATTTAAGCACTCTAAGGACATTTCCTACAAGTTAATCAGAGGATTTACCAATTATTGATGTCAAGGATTTAGCGAATATCTGCGTGTGGCTTATGTTTGTGTATGTCTTTATATTTAAAGTACTCAGTAAGCATTTAGGTTTGCATATGCCAAGCTATGACAGATTATACGCTGCACAGAAGAATACAAATGTTGGTTTCTGCTGTTCCCCTGACGTAAGGAAAGCTTAATGGAATGCACCACAAGAGGAGAAATGAAGACAACGAGGTGAATCGGTGTCAAGAATGTGAAGATAGGACGGTTTATTCTATGGTTATTTCTATGACCTCCAGTACCGACACAAACCTAAGGTCCGGGGTCAAACGTGTGTGTGTAGCTTCTCATTCATCCAGGTCATGATAATCCATGATGGTTGAATCCAAAGCCACTGAACTTCTTTTAAGGCTTGAAGACGTTTCGCCTCTCATGCAAGAGGCTTCTTCAGTTCTAACTGGCTGGTGGAGAGTCAGAGATATTGCTCCTACAGTAGGGGTTGGTTTCACGGTCGTCCATACCTGGACTCACATCTTGTTAACGATTCACATGAAACCCCAGAAGACCATCAAGACCACTCTGTCCCTAACGACTCATAGCCGTTAGAACTGAAGAAGCCTCCTGGATGAGAGGTCAAACATCGTCAAGCCAAAACAGTCCAGAAGTCCAGTTGCTTTGGATTCAACCCACATGGATTCCAGAGTCAGACAGTACCATCGACTGAGCCCTACTCTACTCTCTGAAGTATGAAGTAAATAATCAGAAGTATGAAGTTGTAAGCAATGATGAACCTTGAGTGTCTATGCAGATGATATTCTCCTGATTGAACCAAGCATTTGCTGCAAATCAAAAGCCCATCTCTAAACCACTGATTCATTTATTCATTCATCATTCATTCTTTCTTTTATTTTCATCTACTTATCCAGGGTCAGATTGCAGCGGCAGCATCCTGAGATGGGTATTCCAGACGTCCCTCTCCCGAGCAGGACTTCCCAGCTCATCCTGAAGGATCCCAAGGTGTTACCAAGCCAGATGAGATATATAATCCCTACAGCAAGTTCTGGGTCTGGGTCTAGGGTCTCCTCGCAATTGGACGTGTCAGGAAATCTTCCGAAAAGAGGCGTCTTGAACAGATGCCCAAACCACATCAACTGTGTCCTTCACACGTGAAGGAGCATCAGCTTCTCTCCAAGGTCCTCCTAGATGTCAGAGCTCCATACCAAACATTATGAAGGAAGCTCATTTCAGGCTCTTTTATTCCTGACCCAGACTTCACAGGTGCAGAACGGAACATGGATAGACTTGTAAATTCAGAGCTTTGCCTTATGACTCAGATCTTTCTTCATCAAAACAGACTGATTCAACACCTGCATTACTACTGATGCTTTACCAAACCACTTGTTCATCTCATGGCCCAATTTTTAAACACTGGAGGACATGATTTGCAGGAAACATTTTGTAGTTTATGAAGAAAAGTCTTGTTTTCTGATCATTTGAGGAAATGGAATAATTTTGAGGAGTCTCACGTGTCTTATGTAAATATCTGGATTTAGTACAGACAGATTTGTTACAACGGAGAAGATCCCGGCCCGCTCAAGTGGGAGTCTCATGACAGAATCTTGCCATCCAGATCTAGCAGGATCAATATGTGCTTCCAATGTCAGCCAATCTACCAGGCCAGGCTATCTTGTCCTTCAAACAGAACATTGCTTACATCGTTTGACAGACATAATGTGAAGACAGACATCAGAAACAAGGGGCAAAGGCACTATTTTAATTTCCCTTACAGTAGTCAGAAATCCCCATCTCTTATGTCAAACATGTTGAGTCCTTATATTTTATCTGTTTATTGTTATCTTGGTACAAATACATATATTAAACACACTATGATCAGGAGTCATTGTAGTATTTGTCGTCATGATCTTCCTCTGGTTGATGAACTTGGTCATTTAAATCTGATCTTCGTTATAAACTGTTTTAAAGTATCTCCCATTTTCAACCAGTTTTCTTAGTCATCTGATAAACTAACTCATTTGATGTGCACTGACCTATTTTCATTGAAATCGGAATGTTAAGATAGAGAGCAGCATGGTGTCATAGTGGACAGAAGGTTCAGCAAAAATGTTCAAATCCAGCTTTGGACCTGGTGCCTCTCTGCTTTGAGCCTGCATGGGTTCCCTCTTGGTGCTCCAGCTTCCTCCCACAGTCCCGAAACATCCTACATGCGTGTCTTGATGAGCCTCTGCAACGCCGCAAAAGATAAGCTGTTAGAGCAAATGAGCGAAGATCTGGGCGAAGATCTGAGCGAAGATCTGAGCGAATCTGAGCGAAGTTTTTTTCCTTCTGGTTATATTCCTTCTTTTTCACCTCCACAAGAGGAGCATTTGGATGCTGTACAAAATGACCAGTGAGCAGGAAATGAGACATACTGAGCCACAAATGTCAACACACACTGTCTCCGGACCTATCACACCAAGCACTTCATCACAAACAGCATTAGTCCCCCGGCTAGAACCAACATGATAGTGGAGGCATGTTTGCAGGAAGTGTAATGGCGCTGGGGTGATGGGGCATTTGGTGGTTGATGGTGGGGCATTTCAGCCAGGTATTTTGAGGGTAGGATGGGTTGAAGTGAAAGGCGTTTGGACAGAGAAAAAGAGAGTGTTCAACATCAGCTGTTGAAGAAGGTATGTTTGCTGTTGTATGACCGTGTGTGACTTGTGTGAATGCTTGCATGTGAGTTTCAGTGTGTATCTTTGTGTGTTTGGTGCATGCACCTCCCATCCCAACTCCATCATTAGGTCATAGGCAGTCCCAATGTTGGGGGTGTAGCTTGGCTGCTCCTGCGGTCTCTCAGACTAATTTAGGGGGAGAAAAGCACTTCGATTCTGGCCTGCAAGTCTGAGGGTCCCCAGCGGGAGGCAGCACAGCCCTGCAATCTATATTGGATTTATTCCTTTCCCGTCTACAGGCCTTACCCACCCCACAGAGAGGAAGTCTCAACAGTACACTCCATGAGCCAAAGACAATATGTTGAAGTACACACAGGAACACACATGATGGTGTAAACACACACACGTGGACACACATTCCGAGGTACACGCACCTAGCTTATCTTCAGGGCATACTCCCCCACAGCAAGGAAGTTATAGCAGCACATTCTCTGTCCCTGTGGGAGATGCTCAAGGGTCAAGATATACTGAGATTTGTGACAGACAGACAGTCATCCAGGCTATTGACACAGTGAGTTATTTGAGGATGATCACTGTCTCTCTGGTGGAAAAACATCGTTCGGATTTCTAAAGACCAGGGAATAACATGCATTTTTTATCACATTAGAGAAAAAAAATTAATTTACATAAAACTCAGACAAGGTC
Source organism: Lophius piscatorius (assembly GCA_009660295.1). Lineage (NCBI taxonomy): Eukaryota > Metazoa > Chordata > Actinopteri > Lophiiformes > Lophiidae > Lophius > Lophius piscatorius. The sequence continues at coordinate 46,914 of VRLP01002145.1, read as the reverse complement.
AGGGAGGAGCGAGGTTCTTAATTTAGTCTAATCAACTGTCATTTGCATCGCGCCATTTGTGCAAGGTATCGCTACTAACTGAATAAATGGACTTCTTCAGACTCAAGGGGGGGCACTCCGGTTTTGATAAGCTGGCAACATAACTGATTTGCATATATTACTCTGATTATCTCATTACTCGGATGATTCTTGCGGAATTTTTGACACTCGCGCAATCGAATTAAAATTAAGGCACGCAATCAATAAAAGGGCAACGCGGCTGTGAAAACACACAGCACCCCAGGTTTGTATGGTCACTTAGCAGTGATGGTGACGGTTATGATGATGATGGTGATGATGATGAGGATGATGATGATCTCTTCAGCTCACGAGCTCCTGGACTCCATAGAAGGCGTAAGAGAGTCTCGGGCTCTTGATTCTTGAGATCACAGCTGTAATCACTGGAGGCAATGGGGGCCGTGAAATTGCCGCTCTCGTTGGGTGACCTATCCTCCTGTCATGAATCCAAGAGTGGTCCACAGGCGGCTCATGTCCACGCAATCGATAACCGTGCTCACAGCTTTCCCCCAACTCAGCCCATCTGTGAAGTGATGAAATCGTGCGTAAAGGTGCGCACGCCTCGGATAATTCTACAACGCTTCAACAGCAATAATCTGGCATGTCGTCGTGATCAGGTACAGAACCATCAACCAACCATAACCAGGTATCATCGTGGGACAAAAACATCCAAACATGCTCTGATGGGAGCTCTTAAACATGAACTTTGATTTCGTTTTCATTTCAGAGCAGACGCCTTTAAAACCCTACATTATTGTCTCATCTGCTGCCACAAACACATACAGTTACTCTCCGCGTGTAACCCAACCAAACGTGGAACGTCCACGTCTTATATTCGTGATCCAAATAATTATGGGCCTGGAAATTGATTTCCTTGTGACCTTCTCCAGCTAACGAGGCATCCCAATCCAAAGAAAGCGACTTCTGTTGAAGCATTAAGTCGTTAATTATTTTCCTTACATAAGGACAAATTATCGAGTCAGTTGAACGAAATTAGAACCCTTTGTTTGTGATCAGACCGCATTACTGCTAGAAATTACGGATGATGGCTGCGTGTGCTCGCTTTTGTTGTTCCGCTCATCGCTTGTCGCTCCGAGCTCGCGCTAACAAAGTCATTAAATTGACTCCCTCTCGCTCTCATTATGCGGGCTGTTAATAACCGCCAATTAACTTTGCTTACGCGCGCCTTAAAAGCCTCCCACCCCCTCCCAACACACGCGCTCTCTTTCTCTCTCTCCACCTATCCCCTCTATTCTCCTTCTTTTCCTGCTAGGCCCCTCATGCAGAGCAAACGTCCAATTATGTCAGAGCGCGCGGACGGATGGAAGATGAGAGAAGGCCACCAGACATTTGGTGTATCTTGGCACTAAAGTATTTACGCATGTCGCATGTGGAGTGCATCTGGAAAGAAAAAAACACACACAGCATATAGGCCCAACCCAGCACGTACAAATGTAAGAGTGAGATTACCTATAAGAAAGATGCATGCAGTTGTAGGGTGAGGTCAACGTCCAATTACCTAGACTGTGATCCACATGATGGACGCAGAGCACGAGTCTGTGACCTCTGAGAGAAAGTTTGTACGTCATCCAGGAGGTGGCGCCAATCGTATGACTTGCAAGAATGGAATATCCTGGCCCAAGGACTTAATTCCAATGACCACATAGGGAGCAAGGGTGGCTTACGTCACTTTGGATAAAGCTGTGTAGATGCATTTACCCAAAGAAAATGCTGTCAATGCCAGATTTATTCAGTTTATTTTATTTGAAAGAAGTGAACAATGTGCGTGACACTTAAGCCCGAAAGGCCTGTGGAGCTCTAGGGTTTTTACGCAGAAGCGGAATTTAAGCTTTAACTTATAAAGGAAATGATGCATCCTGGTGTTTCCCCAATCGAAATCATCAAATTAGAATGTTATTCAAATCCAGGGGAGGCAACGGAGATGATGCTGGAACAGAAGGCCGCGTCTATCCTGCATCTCCTCACCTGCACGTCAAATAGACGGAAAATTGAAAATGTGAAAATTGCGCTCTGACTATTCCACTCCCCTCTAATGTATGCGCGTAATTAGTGCATTTAAACAACGCGCGGATGTCCTGCTGGCTAAAATGGCGGCTGACATCTCTTTTTCCACAGGGTTAATAACAGTGTATGGATAAATGAATCAAATTGTAGCCCCCAAATTACAGAGCGACTCTAAATGCCCATCTGTATTACGAACGTCTGTCTGTGACCGCGCAGGAAAAGGCATAACATTTTATATCGTTATTACACTCAATACATTTATCTGCGTGCAAATAAACAAGCTGAGAAGTTAGTGATACCGCAAAAAGTTGAGGACGGGTGGAGTACGTCACCTTCCTTATGGTGATAAGAGAGCCACTCTTATCACCTGCTCATAATATCATGATTTCTGATGTGTGCCAAACCCAAATAGGTCAATGGACGAGCAAAAATGCATTGTTTTTGTTTCGTACCAATTGTGTTGGTTAAGTTTTGTTTGACCTTTACGTTTGAAAACTGAGATAGGTGGTTTACCTCACTGAATCTATTAACCTTTATTAAACAGATCAGTTGCACTCATTCACAAAAAAAGGTCATGAAGCTTTGAGAAAAAGGAACGATCACTTTTGCAATTTTTGGCCATAAACTTTGTTATGTTGCTTTTTTCCCCCTTTATTTTCTGTGATGCTCCAGTAAGAACAGATACAAGGGGGGGGGGGAGAACGCCAGATAGAAAGAGAAGGACAGAGTAAATTGTATCTTGCCCAAGTTTTGGATTGAATTCTGAAAATGATCCTTTTAACAGTGATGGGCTCTGGGGCAAGGAAGAGGGTCACGTCATTCTCAGCGGGTTAAATAGACTTTCATTTAAAATTACATTCTCCATCTATCTCTCCATCTCCCCCCCTCTCCACAGCAGAGCTCCCGCGTGCCATCCTGGCTCCCCGTGCAGCGTCTCATCACCGAAGAGGCACCATCACCTCTGAAGTCAATGCACTCCAGCAAATGGATGGATGGATTGATGCATGGATTGATGGAAGGACTTCTTTTTCTGTCAATAGCTTCTGAGGTTGGACGCAAACTCCGTCCCAGATTTGGCTCAAGAACCACAAAAACAAAAGATTGGCCTATATGGACATATGTTGTGTCGGGTAGGCCTAGAATTAAGAACACCCCAAATCATTACAAAACACGCAGAATTTAATTCATTTTTACGATGTAAATAATATCAGTAACAACATTATTATTATGATTGATATTATTATTATTATTGATATTATTAGTGTTGTTGTTATTGTTATCATCATTTAGAATAATTATAAATATTGTCGTTGTCGTTGTTGTTACTATTATTATATCTCTAGGGTAGATGATAAAATGTTGTAATGATAACACTCAAAATGGTTCTGTTTTTTGTACTAGTAAATCATAGTAGGTTACAATGTCTGATGCAGCTAAATTGGATGTAGCCATTATTCGTTTATTATATACACTCGTTTGTTTCCTGCTGTGAAATGTTACAATGTCTAAAAATGCTTGGTTGTGGCTCCATTGTAAAACTGTGTGAATTGAAACATCTGTTGAAAAAATGTTGCATGATTTAATAGGAGTGCTGATGATTGCTGCTGGGCCTTTTCACTTAATTTCAATATTTGTAATGGAACATAGTCTGAAAACGAAAATAATCAGACCAACAAGCGATGGGTGCGTGATTTAAGTGTTTTTCTGCACCAGAGTTCGTTCCAGAAAGGAATAGGACTCCATGTCAGGATTTGTTGCCTTTCCCGCAAATTAACCTTAATGTAAAATATATATAAAGCAGCTCGGCGGTGTCTCTCCCCGCACAAACAAGCGGACGCGCAAATCAGGCGCAATAACAGCTCCCACGTCTGCTGAGGAGCGCGCAGAGAAGAGACGCACCGCAGAGCAGCGCGAGGCAGTCAAAACTCTGTCTGTCACAGGAGTGAGCGAGGGAGAGGGAGAGAAAGAGAGAGAGGGAGGGAAAGAGAGAGAGGAGGTCCAGGTTCAATCAGACACCGGCCTGAGAGAAGAGGAGAAGGAGAAGAGGAGAGCACCGGGCCTCGCCACAGAGAGAGAGGGAGAGAGAGAGGGAGGGAGAGGGATTCTGACAGGCGTCACCGAAGCTAGACGAACCGAAGCGTCGACATGAGCGGTCAGTTTGAGGAGGACATCCACGACCGGGGCGAGAGGAAGAGCAGTAAATCCCCCACGCTGCTCTCCTCCTACTGCATAGACAGCATTCTTGGCCGCAGGAGTCCCTGCAAGGTCCGACTGATCGGGGCGCAGAGTTTGACGGGCCTGTCCGGCAGAGGGGAGCTCGACAAGACCGCTGACAGTAAGTTTGATTTGCAGCAGAAAGGAAGAGAGACGATGTTGTTTTTAGGGAAGATTGTAGTTGAAAGTTGAAGTGTGTGAAAGCAAGATTTTCTCAGAAGACGTCCAGGTTGTAAATCAATATTTACGATGAATAATCTGGTATCCACGATAGTTGTCAGACAAATAAACATCCGCATTAAGGTGTAGAAGATTTTTTTTTTTTTTGCTGTCATTTTAACATTTTTGTCACCTTCCGCTTTTCAGGGCAAACAAAAGACCCCATTTCTCTGGGCGCTGATATGCACCTGCCCCCCAAATTCCGCCGGTTGTACGGACCCGGGGGGAAATACCTCCACGACCACGCGGAGACGCTGGACAGAGAGCGGCTCCTCCTGGAGCAAGCTGACGGCCTCAAGATCAACCACGCGCCGCAGGTGAGCATCAGCCGCAGCAAGTCCTACCGGGAAAACGCGTCTCTGAGCCGGGGAGAGGGAGACCCTCAGAGCCCGGGCGAGGGCTCGGAGGACGGCAGCCTGGGAGTGGTCGATCTGGGCCCGCTGAAGTTCGAGGAGGACGCCGGGAAAGAGGAGAACTGCGGGAACGCGGTCACTCTGTCCCCGAAAGACGAGGAGAGGGAGAGCTTGAACGCCGGGGAGGGGGACGTTAGGGACGGGGAGGACAGCGTGTGTCTGTCGGCGGGCAGTGACTCGGAGGAAGGGATGCTGAAAAGGAAGCAGAGAAGATACAGGACTACGTTCACCAGTTACCAGCTGGAGGAACTGGAGAGGGCTTTCCAGAAGACGCACTACCCCGACGTCTTCACCAGGTCAGACCCCTCTCCTAAACTGTTATCAGTTTAACCTTTAAATAGAGACTTTTAATCACATCACGGAAATCTTTGCTACTAAATAATAAAAATAATATTATTATTATTATTATTTATTTTATTTTGTTCTTATTTATATCGTATTCATATTTTTATTATTGTTGTATTAGTTATATTAATCAGTATTACCCTTTAAAATATGTATTTCGAATGTAATTCGTATTTTGAATGTTATATATATATATATATATATGAGTATACTAGAACTATTCTATATATTATAAACCCTTGTTATCGCTTTTTCATTTTTTTTATTTCAAAAGCGCGTACATATTCTGTGTTCTCGGATATAATTCCACGGATTAAGGGGATAATTAATTGCTTTTTTATAAACACCTCCACAACTTCAAATTTCCATAAAGCGGTTCTAGTAATTCCACGTGTCTTTAACTGGACCCTGCATGCATCACACCTCTTAAAATTCCCCAGCAGTAGCCCGTGCCTTGCATAAGTGAACACAATGGGCCTTTGCGTGCCAACAATGGGGACGTTCGGTTACCTGTATCCGCTCCTGTTGATGACAGCGGTGTATAATTAACCGCTGCAGCTCAGGTTACCTGCTGGACTCGATAGCTGTGCGCAGAAAAGGGGGCCTCACCTCGAGCCCAAGGGCATGTGCAGACACACCGATACACACCCAGACACTGGCCTACAGAGATTTGGTGTTGATGCTGCAAAATTTCAGGGAAATGCACAGTTTCCCCCCTAAAAAAAACAAAGCTTTAGAATCATGAAATTTCACATTTAAACATTTTCTACTAAATTGTGAAAAGACTATTTCAAGCTTGAAATTGAAGCTTTTCATTGCAGAGCAGAATAACATTTTCTATTGCGCAATTTTAGATTATTCATATTTTCAAATCGATTTACTTTAGGTCTAATTTACGCTGCAAGCTGCATCTTGGAGCTGAAAGGAGCTTCAATTGCTTTTTGGATGTCATTATTTCAGCCATTATGTTGTTACAGTGACAGGCCTGTGCCTGGAAAAAAAACGTAACAATCACTAGGCCTATTTCTCCCCATCCATGACAGGGAAAATAGAATATGGCTATGGCGTCTTTCTGCAGCCCAGACCAGGGAGGAGAAGCCTATTTTCGTTGTCTATTGTTGACAGTGAACATCAGGAGGGGACAACATAGTAATTCACGTTTCTTCCAAACGCTGGCCTGTAACCTTGAATCTTTTTTCTCTGCTTCTTTCCTTTTCCATCCTCTTTTCAGAGAAGAACTCGCAATGCGTCTGGATCTGACCGAGGCCCGTGTTCAAGTAAGTGTTTATCTTTATCAGTAAAGAAGATTCTTGTAAATCAAATGTGCGTCTTTGTGGGAGTGTGCCCCATCTCGATGTTTTATACCCCCCGTAAAACGCTCCCGACGCGCGGTGCTGGATAACAACCGCTGATATGCGTCACCGATTGGAGAACAACGATTTAAGGCCAGTCTGTGGCTGTAATTTATTACAGTAAAATGTGTTAAATGGGCCCAGTCGCTGAGCATGGCAGGTTTTTCCTGTTATTGGATGTTATTACACGCTTTTTAGTGGCAATTAAGCCAATAGGGGTGATTCATAAAAAACCCACTTAGTGCAGAGGTAAACAGTGCCTATATTCCCGGCATGATTGAATTCCCATCCGAGGGTGCAGAGAGTGGATGAGGAGGGGAGGTGTGTGTGCGTATGAGGGAGGAGAGGAGAGGGGAGATGGAGAGAGGGGGGGGGGCATAATGCTATTTGATTTCCCATTATGTGATTGCAATAGACCTGCATTGATCCGATGCTTTGCACTTGGGAGCGAATGAGAGACCATTAAAGGTGTTTGTCCCCCCACCCCACCCCCCTCTCTCTATCCTCCATCCGTCGTCCCTCCCTCGCCTCTCTCTCTCTCTCTCTCTCTCTCTTGCTCTCGCTCCCGCTCTCTCTCTGAAAGCGTGTCTTGCATGTCGAAAGCCCGGCCTCATAACCAGAGAGACAGTTCAAACAGCTCCGGGAGGCTATGGCCGACGGTAAAACAACAGATGTCTCTTTAGGGGCCGTAGGTGAACAAATCACTTAACGGGCGCCATCAGGAGGTGATAAAAACTCATAAATTCCCGAGGGGCTGTGTGATGCTAAACAGCCCTCTGGGAATAATGCGTGTGTGCTGTCCTGTCGCTCAGAGCAGCGCTCGTTCAATCTCTCTCCCAGTGTTGACATTTTGCTCCCCGTGCTTCTGCAGAGCAAACCGGGCAACAGTGGATGCGTGGGAAAGTTAAATAGTCCCTTGGATCGAAGTCACTTCTGCCACCTTCCCTTCAGAATTTAATTTAAAGCGCATTAATTGTTATTGGAGCCAGTTCAGTGGTAATTCTGCGGATCTTTTGTTAACGCCGCCCTTAATTACGTCTCCCCTCCACCAGCTCGTCTGCAGGAACAGAGACTTTCATCAGTCAGAGATCAGATCTAAGGACCTGAGTTGCAGCTTTACCTTCCATATAATTACCGTTGACTTATTTCTGCCTATTGGTCACCACCTGAACTAGAGATCTCTCAAACTGACACGATCCTCACTAGTTTAGTTCTGCTAGTGAAAAAGAAGTGTTGCTGTTATATAAGCAAGATGACAGTGACATAATTAATTATACACTCAAAACAAAAGGATATTGGCTGGCTGTTGCATTTACTTGAATGCAACACATATTTTATTTTCTATGAAATGATTTCATGTTTGTAAGATGGTTATGTCATGTTGGACGGGAAAAAAACAGGTTTCTTTCGTTTTGTGTCCAACCATGATGAAAGCTACTGAAACTTACATTTCTGTTTGGATTATTTTAATTAAATTGTGGAAAATATTTACACAGGTTGGTTCCTTTCAGCACTAATAGATTCTGTTGGACCAACTTCATTTATTTGAGTTACAAAAACTCCATTTAGAGGGGTTTTACTTCTATTTTGATTGTCACTGTAGCTTTTCCTGGATCTACAAGCATCCACACACTGTTCAACCTCATAAGATGTTCACTGGAAGACTTAAATTTGCCCCAAATCTGTAAAAACAAAAATGTATATATATATATATATATATATATATATATAAATAAATAGTGTTTTATATAAATAAAAGTGTATTAGAGTTTGATTTAAACTTTAACTCTTTGGTGCACTGTGGTTACTTCAGTGGAAAGCTACTTAAAAGACAATTTTTTAGTCTTTTAAAAAATTTAAACATTTACATTTTGACCAGCCATCAATGTAGGGTAATGATTTATTGGATGTTGAATTTGTTGCTCAACAGGGGAGCAAGAGAGGAGCTGAGGAGTCAAGAACAAGGAGGGCAGGCGAGGACTTTAGGTCCTTAGAAACATAAATATGTAAAATATTTTGCTCTGTTTTTTTTTTTGATGCATGAGGGGGTTCATTTGATCGCATGAACGAACAGTTATGTATGTGTTTTCTGTGAGCGAGAATCCCTTCTAAGATTAAGGCTTGCACATTCATGCCCATTTCCGAAACCAAATCAACAGTTTTTTTTTTTTTAAAGAAATAATTTATATCACTTAGAATCCAGTCCATAATTTATTGCTTTTGTCTACTTTAGTCCCTGAGGATTTTCAGCCACAGGTGTATTTAATTGAATGAAGTCAAGTGCCTTTCACTGTATTGGAAATAATTAGGGACACATAGCTGTACCTCAGCCATTTGGAATAAAGTATAATTACAAGATTTTAGCACCATGATCTGCAGGTATCATGAAAAACAAAAGCCCTCTCCATATATTCTAGTGTGAATTAGTTGTATCGCATCTTATATGGTATGTTTTTCCTATGATAGAGTTTGATGACTATGTGATGTAGATTCAGTAAGTTGGCCCTGTTAATGCAATTCACGTTTAGTGTATATCTGAGGAAAAGCTCAACTGTTAAAAATTCCCCAAAAATCAATAGACTCCTCTCATAGGTTGTGACACGTGTGCCTAATGTTTAGGGAAAAACTGTTAAACAATTTTTAAAATCTTCACTGGAGAAAAATACCTCTCACAGATTGAGCCTAATTCCAATTTGTAACAAAACTAATAATTCAATTACTTAAACAGCAGAATACACCATTATGTGATGGTGGCGGGATTAAAGTTTTATGGAAAATACTAAGCAATCGATGGGCAAGAAAACCATTCCGACACCCTCTCCACTGTGTTCATAGTGTGGGTCTGTCCTAAGTGCTGTGTCATCACTCTGGTCTGCCTTTCAGGTGTGGTTCCAGAACCGCAGAGCCAAGTGGAGGAAGCGGGAGAAGGCCGGGGTGCAAACCCACCCGTCAGGCCTGCCCTTTCCGGGTCCCCTGGCAGCAGGCCACCCTCTCAGCCACTACCTGGAGGGAGGACCCTTCCCTCACCACCCACATCCTGCCCTCGAGTCCGCGTGGACAGCGGCTGCAGCTGCAGCCGCTGCCTTCCCGGGATTGGCACCTCCACCCCACAACGGCTCTGCTTCGGCCCTGGCGACTCCAATCGGCCTGGGCACTTTCCTCGGCACAGCCGCCATGTTTCGCCACCCTGCCTTCATTGGACCCACTTTTGGCAGGTAAAAACACACAACCTCATTACTGTTTCCATCATTCATCAGTTTAGAAAATACACTGCAGCCACAGACATGATAATAAACATCATGCAACTGTAATGACTGACGTTGAATCCTCATGCGCTCTTGCTAAACTGTTTGTCTCCAAGTGTCTTATAATAAATATGTTACACTGTTAGACATTCTCACTGTTAACCAAACGTGTGATCCTACAAGACAAGCTGTGAGGCGGGGTCCCCCTGCACATATGTCACAATTAACTTCTCATTTGCTTCAGTCCTATCCTTTAAATGAACCCTATACTCTCTGAGTCAGGGGGCAATAGATAATAATCTGTTTAGTAGATTTACTCCAAACTGAATCGAGGAGGAAATAGAAAAACATCTGGGTTGTGAAAAAATCTTAAGAAACAGACATTGGATTTACGTTTTCCTCTTATTATACCGACAGTATTTTGAACCAGCAAGTTTTTACTAAAGTAAGAAAAAAAACATTCTTTTGTGAAATGAATTTAAGCTCCAACGACATGTTTAGCATCTATAAATGTTTAAGTATCTAAAATTTCTCTGGTCTTTCAGGCTCTTCTCCAGTATGGGTCCCCTGACCAGTGCTTCCACGGCTGCTGCTCTCCTCCGTCAGCCCGCCCCTCCTGTAGAGAATCCCTCCCACGTGGGCCCTGTCCTTCCTGATCCTTCCTCTTCTTCCTCCACCTCCTCTTCCTCGGCAGACCGCAGGGCCTCCAGTATCGCCGCACTGCGCCTCAAGGCCAAGGAACACTCGGCTCAGCTCACCCAGCTTAACATCCTGCCTACTGGAGCCACAGGGAAGGAGGTGTGCTGAACACTCAACACCAGCTCTAGGCCTCCCCTGCCCAGGGCTTACATCCCATTCCATGACTACCCTCCTACTCCCCTCCACAAACCCATTAATACCTCAAGGAGGCTGATGTCTTGATGTCCCCTTGTTCAACCAACCCCTTACCTCATGTCTCCCCAACAAAAGAGCACTGGCTAAACACAAGTGCGTGTGCGGATTAAACATTGTCATTTACTACACACCTGAATGACAGTCCTGGTTACCTCAAACACTTTTGTTGCACCATTAATCAAATACAAGATAAAAACACACCAAAATGTATGAAAATAATTTTTAAATATTTCTTCATACTTACTGACAATAAATTATTATATTAAAATCTGGCTCCACGTCGTTAATAGACGTGAAGATCATATGGATATAGTTTTTAAGACCTCATTAGATGATGAGCCAAGTGCATACATAACTAAAAACAAAGTGTGCACATGTGCCAGTGGAGGAATATTATTTAATCATGCAGAAATTTGAGATTACATTTCCATTTGACAAAATTTTTATTGCTAACTACATTACATTTTAAACGGGAATATGCAGCGCGTGTAAAATGTAGTTAAGAATGGAAAAGCGGAATTAAACGGAAATATTTAAACACTTAACATGTTGGGATTTTAAACACAAATCACCTATACATTACTAAGTACTGTTCATAATCCGACATAAAGTAATAGTATATAAAAATGTAATATAAACCAGGTTTTTATACAATAAGACTTCAGTTAATATGAATTCAGTTGTGATGTAATGGAGAGTTACAAATGGGTTGTCAAAAAATAACTATGAGTGAACTTCCACATGATTAAATGGATTTCCTTCATTATCAAGCGATGATATTGGTCTAACTTAAAATACTTGGGTTGGGTGGATTTCATTTATTAGGGTCGGCTCAACTTCGTTACTCGGAATCGGTCCACCTTTATTTAACGGGGTGAATCCAGCTAATTTTGCAGTAGTAAAATTACCCCACTAAGTGGAGTCTATCCAAAACAAATAACTGAATTTGCTCCAACAGAACAGCTTTCATTCAACTCTACAAGCTGTTAGGACGATTATCTTGCAGACATTAAAAATTTCATAAAAATACATGTTAAATTCAAGTTAAAGTACCATTCTGTGAGTGCAGGGCCATTTTTGTACTTTGAATATTTTCACTTTTACTTGCACACACATACACTCACTCACTCACTCTCACACACACTCACTCACTCACACACACACACACACACACACACTTAGACACGTACACAAAGCTTGAGAACCACAGGGGGACCCAGACTTTTAGAAATGATTCTTGTGCTACTTCAAAAGTGGACAAATCGACATTAACACTGCTTAATCTGTATGCATTGATGTGGGCTAAGCCAGTCTCCTTCTTTAATAAAAGAGACTCTGAGGACCCTCCACCCCTGCCCCCCTTCCCCACACACACATCCCAAAACCAAAGGAAAACTGTCCATGCCCTCATCTCCACTGCTCCCCTGTCTACCAGTTACACCCAGAAGCGCCACTATATGTATATTTTTTAATTTTCACAGTTAAAGCAGAGTTATAAGGTTTTAGCAAACATTTAAAACAAACCATTTATTATTATTATCATAATCAAAGCAGTGGCATTTCTTCTGAGTGTGACTCTTGGACATGTGAGCCAAGCTGAGATCTTTCTCCACTGACCTGACTGTGTGAAAGAAACGTGTAAATTTTGTGTAAAAAAAAAAAAAAAGTACCAGAAAAAGGACGATCCTCAAAACTAGGTCGTGTATATTTCAGGAGGCCGTGTTTTGATAATTTGCACTCCGTGTAGTGTTTCATTAATGAATGTTGCCCTGTGTAGAATTTCCCTTGTGTTTATGAATTACTAGGATTTTAGATCATTATTTATGTCAAATCTTCTACCTGAAGAAAAAAAATGGACAATTTTGTTCTTCTTCTTCTTCTCAAGTGATTGTAAGAATCCTGGTTTATTAATGCTAATTTGAATAAACTACATTGCTAAAATGAGCTATCGTTTATCATTTCAAATTCCTTTAGGCCTAAACTAAGAAAAATATGTGAAATAGAATATTATAGAACTATTAATAAAAGGTGTTATGAAGAAAATGTGTTTTCTGTCTTACATCGAGGAATCTATTGACCTGTTGATGAATTATTTCTAATATGACCGACCAAAAGAGTCTACTGGGAGGTAATACAAATACTTTTGTGACACGTTGTGGGATGTTTAAAAAAATGCCTGCTGAGGAGGATAAAAACATTTCCCCCCAGAGGAGCTGCTGCTGCGGAACGCAGAGTTGGAGGCGCGCAAAGCGCGTAATCCGGAGCGCTGCGTGCGTCTATCCCCTTCAACGGAGTTGACAAAATACTGACCATATATTCATGAGTTTAATCCCCAACATGTGAAACGGGCAACAAAGGCGCGGGGTTTTCAATTAGATCACCCACTTTATGTGGGGGGCCCGTCACAAAACTTCCCTTAAAGCCCTTTAAAGGCGCTAAATTGGTCTTAACATCTGTAATGCCTTGTCGATAAAAGCGAGTCCCCTTTGTCATTAATGAAGTTACAAACCACTTCATTTTACGGCTCTCTCTCACACACACCTCCGACTTAATTCCACTGACACCCCAGCCCCCCCACCTCCCGGTCCACCAATTGGATCTCACTACTAATGCAGGACTATTGCAGCAATCAATGGTTATTCTCCTCCATTTGACCCAGCTATGGAAGCCGACCAAATCGCGTGAAATTACCCCGGGGATTAAACTAGTCCCCCTTTATTGTCTTCATCTGTGGAAAAAAACAACCTCTATTTATTCCTAAAGCAGGTTTCACACCTGTTAATCACTCAATTTAGTCCGGCAAGCGGACATAGAGGGACCTATATGAATTTACCCTACGAGACACTGCACGCGCGCTCCTTAAGGGATGATGCAAAAAAAAGGAGAAAGAAAACAACTATTTTAATGTACTTTTTTTTCTTTCAAATTTCAATTCTCTTTCAAGGCGTGCAGGAGGGAATTTTAATCGCATTGTGAATCTAACTTATGAATGGCAAACCAATTTGTCCCTAATAAGTGGGGAATGCCGGTGGGTTGAAGACCCGCTGCGATGAAGGCTTTGCAGCGTAAAAAGTGCGAGAAATTTGAAATGTTGTCACAGGGCAATCGCATTGGATTTATAAAGTCGTACTTGTTGTATGCGTGCCCATTCACGACGAAATGAGTTATTTTTTATTCTGTTGCATGATGAGTGTTGATATAAAAAATGGTAATACAGTTCAATCATTCGGCGTTTTTCTTGCAAATTGGCGGAAAGAAAGAAGAAAATGCGCATGATTTGCTGGATTGTGTCAATGCATTGAGTCTTAATGCTCCTGCCTCCTCACAGGTTAAATCCAGGTGTCCAGAAAATATCGTCCCACTGACTTGTGCCCATTTTCATCACTACCGTCACCCCTTCCCAGGCAATTGGACTTGATTTGGCCGGTGATTTGGATTCTACCGGACCTCGTTTCCCCCACCACGTCCCTGCCTGAGAGAATAGGTCCAATCACTCCAGAGCCTCAGCCGGATCAGCCCTTACTCAGTCAGGATCTCTAAAAGGAGCTTTGATGAACAGTCCCCTTTCCCTCCATCACCCCCCTCAGGCGGAGAACCGGCCCCGATGAAAGAGCTGAATAGCTGGGCCATGGCACTCCGCTCCTCTCTCGGATCGCCCCTTAATTCCCCGTCTCCCTTGCTCTCATCCAATTAGCTCAGTGTCTTAAGCGGTTTATCGTCTCATAACCGCCCTTTCAGCTCCGACAAGGGAGACACTTTGCAATTGGACCGGCTCTCCTTTTGACACCCTCTCTGGCTTGTATGTTCCACCACTGCTATGAATAACAGGAGCAGAATAGGGACTAATTCCCTCATCAAAGCCTACCTTGTCCATCGCTGGTCAAAACGACAAGCAATAAAGCTTAACACCACAATACAAAGAGATTTGTTCGGCCTTATTAGCTTAGCAGGGTCGAATTAATGCTGGGACTGCTTTTCCTGCAAACTGGGAGGACAAAAACGAGGCCCTCACACTTCAGAAATCCTGCAGGCTCACCCAGTGGGTCCATGCTTGTGTAGCTGCAGCTGATTAAAACCAAAACAGGCGACAAGATGTATTGGAGCTGATATGATTGAAAAAATATGTAAAGTTATGAAGCATTAAATGCACTTTCTCACACACAGCATGCTCCATTCATTGCATAGTGAATCATGGTTTAAGTGTTCAGACCACTTAAGGTTGCCTTCACAAGTCACAGTGGTGTGAAGTGATTTTTGAGGCGTGCAGTTTATGGAAATGTGCACGGCAGGATGGAGTTAAAAAAAATAAAAATAAAATCCCTACAATGTTTTTACACAAAACGGGATTGTGTGGAAGTGAATGTTGAAACACTTCACATGAGTTAAAAATTAGGTTTAACTACAGGAGAGGGAATTTGTAAGGATGTATAGGATATTATACATACTGGATTTGTTTGTTAGGCAATTTGTACAAACATTATATGGTAAGCAATAATTCTGCTTTATGCCGACATTTGTTTTTCTTTCTATTCTGGTATCAATGCAATACCAAGAACCACTTTGATTTGACATGTATTAATATTATTTATTAATGAGCAGAACATTGTGTTCACCATATCATGACGCTGATACTCAGAGGATGTTATTTATGTTGAATTAAATCTCTCATTAGGAATCCACAGATGTTTATTCACCTGCAAACAAATAAAACTCACAAATCCTCTCTGCAGTCTGTTGGTCAAAACACCTCTTTTCCAATCACTCCATCATTCTTCACATCACCAACAGTTGAATTGTTTGCACCCGCCCTTCTGTCGATGTTTTAGACCTCAATCAACGGATAAAAAAAACTGCACGATTGAGTAATATGTTTGTCAAAGAAAACAAAGTAAAAACCATAGCCTCTCAAAAAAACTCTAGAAATTTCTGCCCCCAAGCATCTCTGAACACCACAAGTCTCTCCTAGTCCGTGGGCTCCGTTTCAAACATTCACTGCTGAACAAAATTGCAAATAATTTGAAATTAATCTGAATTTACATTTTTCATGGCGCAAGTTAAAACACCACTGGTGACAATTTCGTTTACCACTGAAAAAACTGGCACAATTGCATCAGCATTTGACATGTCCTCCAT
The DNA here is from genome assembly GCA_009660295.1 of Lophius piscatorius. Lineage (NCBI taxonomy): Eukaryota > Metazoa > Chordata > Actinopteri > Lophiiformes > Lophiidae > Lophius > Lophius piscatorius. The sequence goes on along the minus strand of VRLP01002145.1, from coordinate 31,017 downwards.
TCCTTGGGCGAGCTAATAGTAGTTTATATTGTTTTGGACATAATATGGAGGAAATCGCCAACCTTCAGTCACCTACTCAGTCATCTTTACATGGCGAGATTTGTAAAGAAATGTAAATAATTTAAATAAAAATCCTTATTATGAAAAAGCACAACTATTTATATTGTTAATGAGAAAATCAAAATCAGTAAAAAAAAAAAATTCAAATGGAACATATGGTCCTTATGTGTAAAAAGATGACCCCACTTCAAAGTCCCCTTTAAAATCTCATTACCCTGGAAACCACCAAAAACAAATTTGTTCCAAATTCTGAATTTCAATTATGCAAAACTGAATACCATGGTTAAATTATGTGAAGTAAGGTTTGGTGAAGTTTGATGAACAAACATATCGGTAACTAGATCCATGTCAGTGTAGCGGGGATAAAAATAAAGTATATCAGATGAAGTCTTAAGATGAGGTGTCAAATTAGATGAAGATCAAGTTGGTTTATCTAATTAAATGTATCCCAAAGGCCAATAAATCTGTAATCTTTCGTTTGTTTAAATAAAACTAATTTTTCATGGTTTTCATTTCTTGGTCATTTGTTGCATGACAGATTGTACTAATAACAGGAAGTGGTACAGGATATCCATCCATTTCTATCAGCCAAGACTGCGAATAAAACAAGATGGACACCTCATTTAACTTTTTATTAAGGTTTCAGTATCAAAAAGGTTGTCAACAATATCAAAATATCCACAATAAAAAAATTTAATCATTACATAGACCCGACTGAAAGGTCGGACACAGACAATTACAGGCATCGGAGGATAATCTGCAGAGGAGAGGGAGGAAGAGGAGCGAAGGGGATGAAATGACATGTTAAACAGAGGCAGGGGAAGAAAAGGAGATCAGCTGTTCGATATGGAGACAAAAGAGCGAGGGAGCACAACGTGTGGCCTCTTTCACCTCGGTCACTTCCTGCTTCCTCTTTTCATTCATCCTAACGCACACAGGATGAATGGTGGTAATCAGAACCAGTGTCCGATCGCTGCAGGCATCCAGTGGTCTTAGTGGCCCGGGTCACTATCATTGGCTAATTACAAGCTTTGGAAGCTCTCTCTCTCTCTCTCTCTCATGCACACAGTCATTTCGGTATGATTGCCTCTCCCCTTTACCACACAGATTGAGGGTGACAGGGTGAACTCATGGGTGTCCAGATGAAGTGAGTAGAGGTGTGATTGGGTTTCAAGTCATATAATTAGGTTCAGAGAAGATATGGGTCAGGGGGACAAAGCCTTAAATTACCAATCCTCTTCTAATCGATCACCAATATCAGAAGAAAAAGGCATTTCTAATGAGCCAATCACTGGTTTGGACTCAGATGTTGGTGAAGTCGTCTGTACAGGTGTGTGTGTTGTGTTACTTCAGGGCGGACATGGCCTGGAAGAGTTTGGCCAAGTTAATCTCAGAGTAGCCACTCGTGGCCAAAGCTTTGTCCGGCACTTCCTTCAGCCTCTGATACACCTCTTTTTCTCTGCCCCACTGCTTTAGGCGAACTGGAGGTCAAAGGAGGAAAGAGAAGAAGAGTTAGTGTTCGGATTACAATGGATGATCTTTCAGTTACTTAACTGCATCAAACTTCAGGATACTTGCATTTGAAACTCATAAATGATTAAGTAATGATTCTAAACACCCTCCTTCCTTTTCATTAAGTTCTGTAGAGTTCTTCTGGAAGAGGTGCAGAGCAAACTGCAGCTTTGTCTCACCACCAGCTGATGTTATCTGGCTAGTTAGCTATCAGTTTGAGTGCTGGGAGAGGCACAGCAGAACCAGACTGAGGGGTTGATGGCAGTGTGTGCGCCTACACAGGATCATAAGATCGATAGAAAAGCCAAATGAGAGAATGATGTCAACATCCATCACTTTTATCCCTCCAGGTGGGACGTAATAAGGCCAGGCAGAGGACTGAGAGCTGCTATCAGAGCGGGATGGTCACCAAAACCAAACCTTTACGATATTATCCTTAGCCTCAAGTGTAGATGAAGTATCATGAAACCAAGTAATAACACACCATCACATCTAAGAGCGCAGCAAGCTGCTTAAAGACTAATAGTGACCGAAGCCCATCACTGGAGACAAAGAAATTATTTTCTGTCCATCCATTTTCTATAACTGCCTATCCTGAACAGGGTTAGAGGCCCTGAACATGTCTCCGGTTCATCACAGGGCTGACAGGTGTTGAGAATCATTCACGCTCACATTCACACCTACACGCATTTTAGAGTCACCAATTCAGCTAAACTGGATGTTTTGGACCATGGTTGGAAGCTGGAGTACCCCGAGGAAACACAGGGAGTACATGCTAAGCCCACACAAGAAGGCCAAGGTCCCCAGATGAATATGAACCCAGAACCTACTTGCTGCGAGGCAACATGCAGCATTGCTGCCTATGTTTTTTTTGGAGAAAAAGGACTGGCGGCTCTGGCTAAAATGAGAACTGTGATTTTGCTTAGAATTGAGACCAAAGTTCTCTCCAAATTTTTTAAAATTTGGTTGCACAAATGTGCCATGAGATGTTAGGTCTTGACCTTTTCAGGCCCCAAACTGTAGTAAGGAGACCACCAGTATAGTAAACTAGCTCGCTTAGCTTGACTCCGGCTCATGGCTGGGTATAAAACAGTGCGAGGATCAACTCTGATGCTGAGAACGGCCACAGCAAGGATAAATACACAGCTGTACGATGGAGTGATCCCAAGTCACAACAAAAATACTCTTCTAACTGGACCAAGGTTCTCCAGCTTTCTGGTGCGGCAGTGACTTTACATCTAACAATTATCTACAACTCCTATAATCCACCATGTCACATGTACACAGTAACCTGAAGGCCACATTCTTAAAGGGCCAGGCCAATCTCTTAACGAGTTGGGACCCCAACTGTGCTCCAGGTTTAGTAAACAGAGTGCATGGACTGCATGTAGATGGACCATGCTTTGTTTTCGCATTGACAGTATGTGCCAGTGAGCCCCGCAGTGGAAAAAGGCCTTATGATTATTAATAATTGAATCGTATTTCTATGATGGACAAGGTGGAGCCTGGTGAATTTTTTCATTTGCGCTTCACCCGTTAACAGAGCCAAGCCGACTCGTGTTGTGTTGACATGGTTGTCTGGTAAAGTCAATGCTTCAGGGGGACAATTGAAACACAGATCACAGGTGTCCCCAACTGCTGTAGCCGCCTTAGCTATATATGGGGAGTTTGATGGTTCAAACCACAAGCTAAGGATCTTTGGGCAACTGGAAGAGATTTGAATGAGTACCAGAACCGGACAATAACTACATTTGGAACAAGACTAAACACAGCCTCCTGTCAAAAGCAAGTTTGACGCCAGGGATAACTGGAACAAATATGTTTCACAGTGGCTACAACAAGGATATGCACTCCGGGTTGACTGGTTAATGAAAAAATGAAATCGGTTTTGGAAGTTAGCATTCTTGCTTCACTGAAAGAGGGTTTTGGGTTCTAATCCAACTTGGCCTTTCTGAGTTTGCATGTTCTCCCTATGTTTGCATGGATTCCTTTCCTGTCTATGGTCATCCTACAGTCCAAAGTACACAAAGTATGAAACTGAATTGGTGATTCTACATCGATTAAATGTGAGTGTGAATGGTTATTTGCTTCTATGTGTTGAATCAAACAATACAGAGGCATCGATGTGTTGGCCCTGTGATGAACCGAGCACAAAGTGTGGCTGCAGAAAATGAATGAATACATCTTGTTGTAAGTCTAGCGTATTTGTTGTTTTTTCATTGTTGACATTTTCGTTGGTCTTGTATTAAGTGAATGAGAAAAACCGTCGGGGAGCACCACATAAATAATGTATTGGAGGCTGGGCAAGTGTGTGAATCTTCAAATATGTAAGACCAGGGTGAACATTTTTGCAAGATGTGATATTTCACTTCGCAAAGTTGACGCACAATGCTGGTTATGACATCTGTAATGGGAAAAAATTAACCAATATGACATTCAATCGTTTGCTATGATTCCTGTCAGAAGGTGGATGTAGCAGCTGTGGCAACATCACTATTTCCCAAAGTGTATCATGGACTTCTCGTAATGCGTCATCCCCTACAGAGTACAACATCACAAGGCTGTTCATTTTACAATGATCTAGAATAAAAGCGGAAAACTGTCACAACGGATAGGCTGGGACTCAAGAATTCTTATTTGTTTAAAAAATTACTAATAGAGTGTCAGAATGGTCAGCAATCAAAGTTTGTCCATTAACGATAATCGATATAGATAATAAGAGCAATGCAACAGTCAACATAGCTCTTACTGAAAGTTGTTTCCATCAACAGAAAAAAATCTTGAGCAGTATATTATTTATCTAAACCACAGACAGGAGAGTATAAACACACTCTCCATACGGTTAGTTGTCATCTCCACAGCCCTATCTCCTGTCTTGTCCTTCCTGCCCACTGCATTAGTGGCTTCTGGATAAATATCAGCCCACTGACTGGCCGGGGAACAAAGGTTAGACACACAGAGACGTAGTGACGCGCACACACACACACACACACACACGATTGATGGTAGTTAAACACTTAAAAAGCACACTAACTAACAGTCATGGTGACCAAAAAACATTCACATCACAAACACTAATCTCTCTCATACAGACACACACAGGAGATGGTGTGGTTGTCTTAAACACCGGTGGCAAAGATTACTGATAATCCTCACGTTAACAAGGACAGGGACGTAGGGAGAAGAGGTGGAGAGACAAACTAGTCCATTTCACTAGGGAATAGAAGGAGGGTGATGATGCATGATCAAGCGAAAGCAATCATGTCATCATTTCTGAAAGGTAGGAGAAAATAATCCCCCCACTTTTGTCACTCCTGTGCCTTTTCTGCCTCAATCACTGTGTGGCGAATAGATAAAAGAATGATTTGAGAGTCGCAGAGAGGAAAAGAAAAGATGGAGAGACCGTTTCTGCAAGTCAGGAGCACAGTGGGGAGTCTAGTTCAAATAAATGGCCTCCCTTAATGCGCGAGCGTGAGGCGGAAGGAGAGGAAGAGTATGCCGGTGGCGTTGCTGGGAAGGCAGGTTGGTTGGAAAGAAAAGAGCGAGGGGTGGAAATAAGTAAAAAAAAGTGATGACAATTGGAATGAAACATGAGATAGAAACAGAAAACAATTTTGCAACTTTAGATCCCCAAAAACTCCTTCTTATTAATTTGCTGTAGAAACCATATCTCTCCACACGCGCACACATATATAGACATACAGTGAGTGTATCAGGATTTATGGCTGCTCTAACTAGGTGTTGTCACACACTCGCACATACTTTGCCGGTGCTGGGCACGAGTAGATCGGGGCTCTGCACGCTCTAACTAGGTGTAAATACAATAACAAGCCTGTAATTAAGTGAGCATGATGAAGTTAATGGAGATCGGCCATTCCGTCGGCCGCCTCCATGAATATTCTATTAGGTTGCTGGCGACGGGCAGCTGGAATAGCAGTTAATTTAATCACCACTCGGAGCACAGGGAAACTTCTTTGTGTGAGTGTAATTGCACAGAATGAATAATTGATTTGACAATCGCACCCGTGGATTTTGCCACCCCGCTTTGTATTGCTAGAAAAAGGGAGGGGAAGAAGATAGAAAGAAAGAGGGAGAGAAAATTGAGAGATGGAAAGGAGGAGGAGGAGGAAAAGAGGAGAAAGAAGACAGAATGTGAGATAAAGATGAGTGGGAGGGTAGAAGAGGAGCAGATGCAGAGTGCTGAGAGGTGGCAGGGGAGCTGTCGGTAAATGGATCATTAGAAAAGCGCAGCTCAAGGACAATTTATATTTTATCAATGCGACAAAATTACATTATTGCTCACACACGCAATCATACTGCCCACACTCAAGACTGAGACCTGGAAGGGAGGGCTGATGGAGGGAAGAGAAAGGCAACACAGACAGAGGGAGGGAGGGACAGAAGATGGAAGGAAGAAAAGTGACATGAAATGATTTGAAAGTCATTGATACGGGATGTTCCCAGCTAAGAAACGGACAGCATGTTTTTGTCGTAGTGTGTGTGCATAATCTATTAGAGATCCCCTGCAGTGGATGAAATTACCTCCATGTTTTACTCAGTCGCAGCAATCAGGCACAAAAATGCAATGTACATGTTGATCAGTTAGGTGCCGGCTTTGCAAATATGCACACACACTGCTGTGTGCGTACACATTCAAGCTGATTAAAACAGATTCCTCCTCTGACTCAAAGCACTTTTGAGTGAAGTTATTTGAATGTTTTATTGTGTTCAGTCCATACGCAAACATGCACAACCAAGTCTTCTCAAAATGAACCACAAAATCCTGTCTTAATCCGGACAATAAAGCTGAATAGGTTTTATACTACTGTAAAATTCCATATATTTGTTGTCAATATTTATTCCATGAAATGATTTAACCTAGTGACGTGTAAGTCATCTCAATATTTTGAGACCTCGGCTCTCACCCTTTGGCGCAATTCATTTCTGGCGGGCGTGGACAAAACTATCAGCAATCTCACCAGGTTGCAGAACTGCACCAAGAAGTTAGACAGGCAGGAAAAAGGTGGCCCTCCTAAAGTGTGAGGAGGGCTGATTGATTAGATGTGGGAAAAGCTCTTTGAGTTTCTTTAAAAAAAAAAAAAAACTGTACTCATATAATCATGTATGTCCAAAGTGGTCAACCTGACCGTATTTCCTAGTGAATGACTGCAATTTTCAAGGATGCCTGATTATGATAAACTATTACTGTTTATCCTGTTTAGCTCTGGATCTGTCCATTTCTCAGTATTTCCTTGTTTCTTACTCTCACCCTAACTTGCTTGAAGCATGTCTCTTGACATTAAATGGAAAATTAGCATTAAGGATAGGTGGTCTGACATATGTAGATCATGAATGCCTTCAAGAAATTCAGAATCTACTTCTTCCTTAAATTTGCTGTTTTTACACTCCACACATTTCCACACTTAGTCTTGCTAGTTTGAATCTATAAGTCTGTTCACAATAACTAAGTATCATGTCATTATAGTATACTAAAGGTTCCTGGATGGCACATTCAAAATGGACCAAAAGTTAAGTGGGGAACATTGAACTCTTCACCCTCAGTGACTGGTTATGTCAGAGAAAAATAGGGCAATATATAAAAGCAATTTCAAGCTGACGCGAAAAAAATAGTGCTTCAATTCATTAAATTTTACTATCTTTTTAGTAAAAGAGCTTTTTCTCAGATTTTTAATCTGCCAAAGAGAAGGATGTTCACTGGTGATTTATCAGATAGTGGACTAACTCCCCGTGCTCTGTCTTTCAAGCAGAGAAAAAAAAATAGAGGTTATCTAGTATTAGGTTCTTACAGTAAATGCGCTGACTATGGTGCAAAGTCTTCTGTTTAACTGAGGCGTACTAGGCATCGTAATGAACCTCACTCTGGCCATTGTTTGAAATCTTCTTGATGGGCTACTTTAAACATTTTTTGAGCTGGTGCTAGAACGGTGCTACTGCTGGAGACGTCACCTTGATGACACAACACTTTGCCTGATTCTCAATAGTCATTCTTCAACAGAAGGGAGAATGTTAAATGTGATTTACATTTATCTTTAACATGAAATGTAATCATTTATCCTATGTGCCAGTTACGTGTCGTCTTGTGTTCCAGTGAACTACGGGACCAAGTGAATGGGTGGACATGCTGTAATTGGAAGAAAAACACAGAATGGTAGTGGCATACCTACTCATTCAATCAATCATCTATCCTGAATCCACTCTGCATCCCAAAACTATGATAGTATTGAATCTGTAGATAATCATATAATCTCAGCCCTAATTTTTAAGAGGGTGATTAAACTACACTGATAGCGAGCTGGCTCATTGGTTGGAAAGTTCACCTATAACATCTGTTAGTTGAGTCTGACGCTGGCCTAAATCAAATTATAAAAACACCCAAATCATGATGCCAGCCCTGTTAAAAGCAAACATGTCAATGTGAAGACAGTGAAGCTGGATGTATACCACAGAACCGTCAGCAGCACAACAATATGAATGTGAGATGGAGTACATACACAAGCAGTGTATCTAACTCCCTGTCGGGCATATAGGACTGAATGTCTCCACCCTGTAATCTGAGCAATGTGGCCCCTGGGCGTGTAATGCAGTAATATGCGGTATTACTGCCCCAGGACAGAAGGCTACCACGTTGAACTGATATTTTATAGCAGCGTGAGTGTGTTTGTACATGAATCCGTCTCCATTTGAGGTAAAGAGGCACGAGTGAGGTGAAAATTGTCTGTGTATATCGGATTAACTGATATAGTCATATAGTTAATCCGATAAACACACATCACCCATATTTCATATAAACTCAACCGTGTGAATTATTTTATTTAATACCAACATTTTGGTTTAGTTCTGGTTGGCATTAGGTCATATGAAGATTTACACAACTGCAGAGACACTATAGCCTACTATATTAACCATATCTAATATTTGGGATTAAATTTAGATAAGTAATTTGGGGCGTCATAAATACATTTTAATTTGACTTGTTCCAATTGAAACTTTAAATTCTCAATGTATAAAACTTTATGGCTGCTAGCGGAGAATTGAAAAATTATAATTTATACGAAACTTTTACTCATCTCTAACCAAGAAACTTTAGTGGCCCTCAAGTGTCAAAAAGATTTCAGTCTACGGCAGGGTTGTCAAACTCAGTCACAGAGGGGGGCCAAAATAAAAACCGAGTCCAAATTGAGGGAGGAAAAAGCACACAGAAAATTGGCCATGTTTAATCTGAGGTATTATGGCAATTTCTTATTTTATTTACTCATGGGGACACTCATTTATTTACACTAAGGAATAGAAAATAGTCAAGCTGAAAATGTTTTATTCAAAGCCACCAACAACAGCCAGAAAACTTTCCAAGTTATATCTAAATAATTCTGTTTTTAATTAACAACATCAACAAAAAGGGACTTTAAATAACCCTTGGTAAATGGCTGGGCGGATTTAGCGGTTTCTTTCTTCTGCCACAGTAAAACAGTAGAAGTTGCTCTGTTGCAGGCTGTTGCTCATAACATCTTTTCCTGCAGTCAGGAGCAGATGCACCTCAGAAAACAGAAAGGTGTATAAAAAGGCGCCAGGTGCAATTCAAATTAAATCTAAGTAACCTCTTTTTTTGTGTGTAGTTTTAACGTAACGGCACTGATACATGTTGAATGGCTGCAGGACGTGAACGCACCCGCAAGAGAATTAAAAGGTGCGTTCTGTTTACCAATACACACACGCAACTTACTAATATGTTTATTATTTAGCCTTTTAATTAGTTATTAGCCTAGTTATTTTCTCATCCATATCCTAATCTCTCCTAAGGATTAGCCAAAATTTTATTAGAGTGACTGGATATACGCTAATATCATTTGTTGCTGTCGCTCTTGATTGCACACAGACCATCGCAGTGCATTCCCGGACGTGAAGTGTCTGATGTTTGTGCTGTATATCAGCGGGCCAGTTATCATAGAAATTAGATATTGTCTTGTGAGTTCGATAGAATTGTTCTGAAGGTCGGATGTGGCCTGCAGGCCCTGGGCTTGACATGTCTGGTCTCTGGCCTCGAGCTCGACATGTCTGGTCTCCGGCCTCATGAAGTACCCTGTCAAGTGATGAGGTTCTGATGGTGCCCCATTCTTTTTACCCCTAGGAGGAGTAGGACCGTCCAAATTTTGGTGGAGGATCATAATTATTAGAAGAAACAGATGGAGGACACCTTGCCACTGAAGAAGGGAAACATAAAGACTGCTTAAACTTTTGTGATTTATACTGAAGGGGGTCATAGGTTAGACATGGGGGATTCAACTTTAAGGGGAAGAAATGGCTGCAATGTGCAAGAGGGCCTGCACCACTGAGAAAGAGAGGGCATAGCAAACAGTCTTTTTAAATAGCGCCAGGAACTGGCCAAGACCAAGACCAAATTATGAATATTGTTTATCATTCATTCAAAGAGATAGTCCTACATTTTACACACTGCACCTTAAAGTTTATTACGTAATAAGGAGTAATAAATGCTTGAAGGAAAATCTACCACTATAATTAATTTAGAAGGCCATTACATACAGACATTATTTTGAAATTACGATGATGTATATAAAGTGGAGGTATTTTGTTTTGTAACCCCTACAATTGAAGGTGCACTGATTTGGTTGCCAGTACAGAAGAGTAAATTGCTTCTTGACAAGCAGAAGAAGTAAAAGGGTAACATGGTGCCTGGACATGGTATGGTGGTATTGAAGGATATTAAACAGAAAATGCTGGAGAGCCCTTCTCTACAGCATTATCTGCAATGTTAACACTTAAAATAAAAAATTTGAGAAAGTTTGAATGGCAAATGGAAAAGAGAGAACTTATGAAATGTCTAATTCCTGGCGAGACATTGATTTGATAATGGTGGAAGACAAAATATAAGCCATTCTGCTTTACAACCATGCAGCATGTGTTGCATACTGAACAGTTCACATTGTGCTTCATACAGTTATCTGTAAGAAGATATTTACAATGCCTTGACAGAAGATTGAATGTACTCTATTGTGTTTTTGACGCATAGAATAACAAACTTGAGAGGGGGAGCTGATCAAAAACACAGCAAAGCACAGGAACATAAAGGAGAGTCAGGAATTGATTGGGGATGATTTCTTACATCTGGCCAAAGCCAGAAATAAGAGAAAGCAAAAATGGAGGCTATAATCATGTTAGTACTCTCCCCGCACCAGCCAATCCCTTTATTTCAGCTCCCTCCATCTTCTGAGTGGTCATCTGTTGATTACACGTTATATTTACCTCTGCTGTATCACTCATTTGCTGCCTTCCTCAGGTCCCGTCTGACACGCACACACTCCCAGCATTAAGGCATTCATACATAAACAACATACATACATAAATATTTAATCAAATAAATAAATCACTCAGCCTAGCAGCCCTTTCTAATCAAGTGACATCAATCAGGGAGAGCTATGGGTAAAGAGGACTTGTGGCTGACGCCTACTGAGCCTGCCCAGAGCCATGGAGTAGCGTCTATTTGAGTCCAAGGGGTGAAATATACGCTCCATGTCCCATTATAGGAGAAGGGCTATCCTTTCGTCAGCGCGCCCATTACTCCCCCTATCATTTCCCCAAATCTAAAACCTGTTTTCAATCAACACAGCCAAACAAGTGCCTGTCCAGGAGAGGGAGAGAGAGCGAGAGGGAGAAGGCGATAGAGATGGTCAGTGAGGGTAGGGATAGAGGGAGAGCGATCGAGGGCCCTTTCCTCCTTTCTTCCAGTGATTGGAGCGTTTTGCATTCTGTATGTGTGCGTGATTGAATCCGTCTCCTAAATTAGGGCTGTCGACTCGAGGAGCTGAATGTCCTTAACCCCCTCACTGTACCGATTCTCCATTACATTACTTTGTATGTGTGTCATCCTTGTGGATATTGTTTGTGTAGCCGGGGTAAAAGGTTTACATTAAGCCATTGATTGCTAATTGTATGTTGAACATACATTTGTGAGGAAACATTGTCAGTACATCAAAATTTAAACTTCAATAGTTGTTTTTGTGAAACAAATTTCTGTTCAAAAGTACAGATAAAAAAGCGAAATAGAACAAAACAGCAACAAAAAGTATATGGCCCTGTTTCTAATTACATAAAAGTGTAGAAATGTAGCCCACAACAAACATAAAAACAATTATTTGGTACATGACAAAGCAATACAATAACCAGCAGCATTTAGTTGTGTGCATTGGCCTACTTTTTTCATCAACCTGTGATACTTTGGTCACGGCATAGTCCCAGTCAAAGATGAACCTGTAGAAGCAGAGCTGGTTGTAGAGCGCTTTCTCAGAATACTGTGGAATAAACACAGACATAACAACACTGATTTAAAACCTGGTATCCTGACAAAATAACAAGGTAATCAAAATCTGACAAACAGTATGATGAATTTAGTCAAAACTAGTGGTGGACTGCGAACATCCTTTCCCTTCATTTGGTAAGTATATATATATATATATATATATATATATATATGACTGTGTGAACACCATTTGTACATTGTGAGTAAAAGGTCACGGAGAATTAATGTGGTACTTAAAGCCTTGGACAGCACTGCATAAATACCAATCTAACCTTTGGCAACCGCATGGTTCCATTCAAAGATCAGTACAGAGGGGTGTGTGGCTAGGCTGCAATGGAGTATGGTGTGCTTTGTATGGGCTCCTGCAAAGCCTTCTTTTTTCAACAGGATTTATGAAGTAAATTTCATCATATATAACAGTAAGCTGTATCCCAACACAGTCCGAACTCGATGCGGTCCTGTTGAAGTGCGCAGATGGCAACACATTTGCGTAAATATAAGTATACCGGACCAGCCGGCGCAAGGCCCAGCACATCTTCGAACCAGAGTGTTGCCAGCAGTCCATGCGAAACAGACCCAACACCACCAGACCCAGGAGAGACTGATATCTCATTTGAAGTCAGATATCCATCTGTCACTGAAGGCAGACATTTTAAAGGTGATAAGGTCGAAGTTTAAAATGCCCTAGTTGAAGGTTTGACTTTCTCAAAAGTGAAATGAAATCGGCGAAGACAGAGATAATAAACAACACCGCAGCACTCAACTCAGAGATTGACCCGGTGAAGGTTAGCATTAAGGAGATGGGGGGCCTATGAATGTGGATGGATTAAGTTATTTCTCTACAAAACACTGAGTGAATTGAAGATGGAACGGTAAAACTTAAGGCGAAAAGTGAGGACATGGAAGGAAGAATGAGGAAATGAGGAGATGCAACATAAGAATCCTTGGTGTACCCGAGACACCGGGCTCCAACTCCACAATCTCTGTCTCAAAGCTGCTAACCGAAGTGCTACAGCCGGATAAACAGCCGTTGATAGACCGCTCATATTGGAGTCACGTTGGAATGGAAAGACAAGGAGTTGACAGACTCAGACAGAGCAATGGACTATGTCTACTACAATGTCAAGAAGAACGATATCCCATCTACGGACGCCAGAGAGTGACTGTGAGATGTGATCCTTTTTTTTTCATCACTTGTATGCATTTGTTCAGGCCTACGGGTAGGTTTATCTTGTTTACAGCCACTATTGAGAGTGCACTTTTTTCCTTATATAGTCCTACTGCTTTAGTTGCCCAGATTGAAGTGTTTACATACACAGAGACACCTTTTTTCATAACTTGCTCTGTGAGATTTTTCTTATTACTATTACCTAAGTATTGCTTTATCCATTGGATCTACCTCCTCGGTAACTCAACTCTGCTCCAAATTACCAATTAAACAGCGTGTCTCAATTTTCACCTTTAATCCAGTTGTTATCCATTCAGTTAAGACTTGGAATCCTTTTAGAAGGCCCTTTAATCTCACCAACATCTCACATGCTGCTCTAATAGCAACGAATCATATGTTTGCCCAATCGGTAATGGATGAAGCTTTTGATGTCAGGTCGAAAAG